>JAADWT010000434.1:0-20755 GCA_023336285.1 Pythium grandisporangium
AAAAACATGGAAATTGAGGAGTTGTTCGCTATCGTAAATTTTGTGTCTGGTGCGATTTCAACGTAGAGATGTGGCGTGCTCCACATGGTGCCACCAACACTTTACATGTAGAGCGCGCCACATCACATCTGGCTCCTTCCTGATCGCATTCCTAACGCTTGAAGATCACAACCTTGCAGCGCAAGAAGAGAGAGAAAGAAACCCCACCCAACCACCATGGGCAAAATCACCAAGTATATGCGCGTCACCAAGAAGCGCAAGACGCTGGACGAGTCGCTACCAAGCAAGTCCCATGGTAATCGTACGAGTCTTGCCAAGCCTTCTCTGTCCACCATGACCACGCCAATGGTGGCTGCCGAGAAGGACGACGATGACGATGACGATGACGATGATGATGAGAATGACCAAGTGGATGAGCACGGCCGACATGTCCCCACGTTCATTTACGAGTGTGTGTCGTACACACGCAAGCACGAGAAGCACTTGGTCTCGGCGGAAACCAAGCGAGCTGTTGACTTGATCGACGTAGGTGGCGCGCACGAAGAAGCATTGATGATCTCTCTGTATGTAGCTGACTGCACAATGTTGGTGAGATGGATTGATGCTATTTTATTGTTGTGCTATGCTAATTAGACCCACTACACGCTGCCCACCGACTTGGAGCAGAACCGAAAGGTGAGTGAGTACGTTTGAATCGAGCTACAGCTAGTAGATCCATCACTACTCCTCATGCGAGTCATGCCGTGTTGCTGGTTGTGGGTCTATGTACTAAATTTTAATACGCCTTATTATTATGAAACCTGTCTGGTTGGGATCAAATAGTTCGGCCCTCATAGCGGGATGACGTACGAAGACCGCATCCTGCGCGCCTATAGGTTGCATTTGTTGGCGCCACGCAATCCAGCCTCATGCCCGTTGATCTGCATTACCTGTGCCTCTGTGGGGCATACGGACCATGAGTGTCCCGATGGCTTTTAAGCAGACGCCAAGGGTCAAGGCGACGAAGGCAGCACCTACGAGATCAACAGCAAAGCTGAGAAGGATTTAATTTAGTGGCTTGCCTATTCATGTTGATGGAGGAGGTAGGTGAGCTAGATGGTCAGGATTCAGCGTTACTTAGCCAGTTGGTACTGCCCAGCGACCAGTTCCAGTCGACCCTGAGCCACGAGCTTGGCCAGCACCACCGACAACCCCGAGATGGTCTTGTCATCTACGCATTCCACACGTTCAGCACACACACACACAGCAGCGCGTATGTTTTCCCACAGATGTATACATGTAAGCAATACCAAATAAACACAAGGAAAGACGTCATGCCACGATACTCAGATGTAGCGGTTCCATACGTACAGGGCTGTGCGCCTGAGCGCGCAAATGTCGACAGCGTGTTGTGAATACGCTGAATGGGTAAGGCGCCAAGGTTGGAGAGCATGCCCACGATATATGTCTCCAGCAGACGCACATCCTCGGCCTCCTGTGCCTGTGAGGACACGGCCGTCTCCATCTCGTCCATGGGCGTGTCCATTTCTAGGTGCGAGTCTGTGAAGGCGAGGGCAGCGGTAAGCGTAACGCGATCGCTTGAGAGTTGTAATACACCATGGTTGAGCCAGTACGTTGCGTGGCGAAGCACCGCATCCTCACTGATCTCAAGCCGAGTCGCCAAGGACTCGACACCCCACGAGTCTACAGGAAGATCAGGTACGTGGTAGCAAAGTAGCAAGCATTTTGAGCTGTCTATACGAGGCACCACGAATTCATCCGTGCTTGGTTTCAGCTAGAATGTATTCTCACCTTGGTCTGCGAAATACTGGATCATTGTAGCCTGTAATGGAGTCACCGTGAAGCTCTTCTCCACACCTTGCAGCTCAATGGAGAGCTATGATGGGTGGTGTAGCGATGCCGTGGTGATGATGCAAAAGCATATTCAACAGAGACAGAAGCAAGAGTTAGCGTAAGCACTCCACGACGGTCACAAACAAAGCCTGCATTGTAGAACGATAAGTGCTTCAGTGTGTGGAATACCGTACCTGCACAGATCCGAGTGCGCTGTTCCACGCGAGTGAGCGTGGGTTCTTGAGCACCTCGTACGACTTTTTAAAATCATTAATCGCTGAGGCCATGGACGGGTGGAGCGCAAACTCGTCGTCCTGGAGCGGCGGCCAAAAGTGATGCGACACAATCGTGGCATCCACCACAGTCTTGGTGATGGAACGCCCTTGATCGTGGCCGTCCTCGCGGCTCGAGTGGATGTTGTGGTTGACGCGCTTCGAGTCATCAATGTCGCGCACCATGATCTCGCAGTGCTGTAAATGGTCCTCACCAAAGCGAAGCTTGAGCAGTTCCAGCGTTTGCACATCCCGATCCGTGTCGTATTCCACGTTCTGGAGCAGTTTATCGGCAAGCATCATGCGATACTCGTTCACAAACAGCTCACGGCTGCCATAGATATTGACCTGGTGGAAGGCAACCAATCAACCACATACGTACAAATCTAAGCGCTTAGAGGCAGGTACACAAAGAGTAAGCATACATCCACTTGGAAAACGCACCAGAATCCGTAGAATGTCGTCGCTGTTCCGACTACGGGATGTCTTGGTCGGGTCCGCTTCAATCGGATCGGGCTCCCACATATCAGGGGAAATGTCCTGCCATATCGAATTCGGATTTTGATTTTCACAAATCAAAGCGACAGTTAATAGATGGGCGGGTACTACATAGTGGACAAGATGGAAACGGATGGATCACGTACCTCGTCATCGTCGCTGTCATCGTCCTGCTGAATGACGCGCATGTTGTTCTTGCGCAGCTCATCAAAGAGGTCGCCATTCTGCTCATCCGTTAAACTTGTCACGATGCAACGCACCGTATCCTTACGTTGTTTCAGATACTATTGACATCGACAAAAAAAAAATCAAGAAAACAATCCACACAAAAGAATTACACTCTCAAACATGCAGTAACACCGTTTCCTCCGCGCGCTGAGAAGCTACCTCCTTGATAGGTTCACTCAATGACTCCAAGAGCACACCTCGTGCGTCCAGGATTCGAAAGGCCTGTCGAATAAAAACAGACATACTACATCGTAAGTCACCAGTCTCCTACCCACTAATTTTGCTTTCTTTCTAATCTTTGAGTCAGTAGCTGGAGAGCGTAGACATGCATCACTAACCTTGATCGTTGAGACGTAGATGTCGAGGATCGCCGACGTGTTGGCCCCTGGGTGCAGTAGCCGCGTGGAAAGCACTTGTCGGAAGCTCGCGATAAGCTCGGCATGCTGACCCGTGCGGTTCAAACAGGCACCAAGGTCTTCCAACGCTGGGGTACTAGACGCGAAGAGAGAAAGAAACAAAGAAAAACGATACCAATACGAACAAAAGCAAAACATCATACAACAATTAGACCCATTCCATATGTGTTTTTGATTTGGCGCGTGTGGTGGTTCTTGTGTAGTGATTTTTCGAAAGTACCAACCTGTCGGGAAATTCCTTGATCATCTCAAAGAGCTGTGCAATGCGCCACGAGCCAAACTGCTGCACGACATGGCGAGCCAAAATGTTTTTCCAGCGCTGACTGGACGCGTATGATCCGGTGCGCAGCAATTCATCCAGCCAGGGCAGTAAATCCGAGCATACCCATTCCTCTGCCTGTGGCAGGTAACGCTCAGTATAATCGTCACTGCAGGTGGCCTGTAGCATCTTCTTGGTCTGGCTGTGCAATACACGCAGCAGCGCTGGCTCGGCGATATGCATCCACTCTAGCTGTAACAACAACCCCTGGATCGGTCCCGATTCAAATGCCTGAAACTTTTCCTTGCCATGAAACTTTTGAAAGCTCATGGAGAAGAAGATGACCATCACGTCCTGGAATACCTCGCGCTGTGTGATATCCTCAAAGATGAGGCTTCGAAAGGAAACACGCAGCTCATCCAGCATACTGCTGCCTCGCCGAAGCCCCGGAAGCAGGACTGGTGGAAGTGACGACGACGGCGACAATGGCTCCGATGGAGGAGCCGTAGAATCAAAGATGCTGGCAATCTCGACGCACTGTGCGAACGCGTCCTCAGCGAATTGCATGGCCAGTGTGAGCTGCTCGGCGCAGAACAGCGTCAGCTCATGGCGCCGTCGCCGCGAGCGCTGCGCGTCCCGCACAAGCTGCGGTATGTCGGCGAAAAAGCGCCAAAACACGGGTACGAGGTCAGCGCGCATCCAGTACCGCAAACGTTGCTCCAGCATGACGCGCAGCGGACCGTGGCGCCGGCGAGACACGAGGTGGTGCACCATCTCGCGCAGAGCGTCGGCATCCATGGACAGGGGCATGGGCATCGCCGAGGTATCGATTGCGTCCGCCACGTCCACGGCGGATGCCGCGGAGACGGCTTCATCGTTGCGCACACCGTCAAGCTCCTGGTCGAATGCGAAGAGCTTGCGCCATAGCATCTCGCGGTCAATGAGCAGCAGCGCGCTGCTGTGTGCTGCTTGCGCCCGCGTGGCGTCGTGCATCATCATCCAGTTTGCTTGGAGGATGAGGTGACCAAGACTGCGCCTTTGGGCGCGCGTCACAGAGACTCCTGCCTCTACCATTTAATGATATGGCATTATATTAATATTCACAAGTTCGACAAGGGGGAGACCATTAAGTCAGTACATCGTGGAGAAAGTGTTGATTGGGTGAAATGGAAATTGAAAGCATGAGAATTTACCAATGAATAAGGCACAGGACAAATTTGTACTTCTAGCTGATTCATTGGTGTGGTATGTCACACCAATCCGTGCGCTCGTAAAACAGATTTAACGTGATACCAGCGCTTCAGTATTGGAGACCCAAGCGCTCATGGATCCGAGGAAAGAAGCTAGAGCTGCTCTGAAGCGGTGCTCCATCCCTAGTAGTAGTGGTGTAGTGCGTGAAAGCTTGAGCTGCTTGGCACAGCTCTTATTACGGTAAGTTACCCGTACGATGCGGTTTCAGATCGGACTGACGCCAGACGCTCAGAACACGAAGCAGAAGCGCGGTCGTGGTGGTTGTCCTGCAGCCAACGACTCGCTTGCCAGATACATATTATATATGAAAGGTAAAAGCAAGTCATTGTGTCATTTTAAGCTCATTGATTACGAGAGTGCTATCGACCTTGTCGGGTTCTGGATTTGTGATTGGCGAACCATTGAGAACTGCGGCGAACCCCCCAAACTTGATCTGTTTACCATGGGCAGCCGCATCGCCCATCCCTGGCCCAGTTCTTGCGGTGATGTGTCATGTGGCCGTTGCACCTTCACAGGAATAATCACAGTCCCTGATGTCGGTAAACCAAGGGTTTCACCTTGCGCTCGACCAACACGCACCAATGCTAACCTTAATAAAACGTGCGAACGTGCGAAGCGCCATGTCAACATGCAATGTCGGTAAACCCGAGGAAGATGGGAGGAGGCGGGGTACCCGCACAATTAACTTCCAGCCAATCACCGAGCGCCCACCGTGCCACAGAGCCCCATCTCACCCAATCACCGCGGCGCACGCCTCGATTTCTGGATGTTATGGAGGAGTTTGGAGTGATAAATACGCTCTACTCAACGAGCGAAGCATCTCTTCCCCCTCACACACCACAGGCCATTGGCGCGACTGATGGGCCATATGGGCTGGGCGCCATGTAATGCCACGAGCATTCACGAATTCATCGCTCTGTACGCGCGTGTCTTGTGCCGCTGCCCCCCCTCCCCCGCCCACCACACGCCATTGCCGCCTCTGCTGTACTTGCATTCTGCATTAGCATTTCTTGTCACTCCCTGGTACTGCTAGACTAATCCATACCGTACGGCTGTACAAGGAAACCAGAAGATAAGGATGGCGTCGTCGTCGCATGCCGCGTCTCGGATCACGAGCATCGGGTTCATTGGGTCGGGTCAGCTGGCCGAACGCATTGCGCGCAAGCTCGTGGCCAAGATGGCGCCGCCGCGCCAACGGTTCTGCTACAAGAAGCAACGCCTCGTATCCACGCTGCTGGCCTCGGACCCCTCCGTGGAGCGGCGCCGCGTGTTTGACGCGCTTGGGTTTACGACCATGGCGCAGAACCACCAGATCCTGTCCGAATGCGACCTTGTCTTTATTGGTACCAACGCCCGTGACGCGTTTGTGGCCAGTCCGTTCAGAGGGCGGGATGTCCTGGGCGGGTTGCCGCGCATGCTGCTTCCCACAAGTGACGAGGATCCCGTCAAGAACACCCTCTTTGTGAGCCTTATGGGTGACCTTGCCGCCGACCAGGTGGAGCGCCTGATTGGTCCTGGTGCGCGCGTGATCCGGCTCATGCCGCAGAGTTACCTGGAATCCAGTGGATTGCCCAAGGGGTTGCTACCGGCCAAGGCCTGGGCCACGGTGCGCAACACGCATGCCAGTGAAGAGGACCTGCAGCGTGTCATGGAGCTCACGGGCATCTCCACGTGCATTGAGATCACCGAGGCACGCCGTGAGCTATGGCATTCGTTTAATGCGACCATTACCGCGCGCGAACGGGAGCGCCTGAAGCAGAGCGTCGCCGAGCAGAGCGAGGATATTGACCACTGTGTGGCGGATTTCCACGACGAATACGAACTGGGTGCGTTTGTGGGCCATGGCCGGTTTGCGCAGGTGTTCAAAGCGCGTCAGCGATGGACGGGCAGGCAAGTCGCGGTCAAGAGTGTGGTTAGTGATGAACCTGTCGTGGCTTGCACCGAGCACCAGCACCAGCAACAACAGCAGGAACACACGGATGCCAAGGATGCGCTGATCGCGGAAGTGGCGGCGCTCACGCGCTTGCGGCACCCCAACGTGATCGCGCACCACGGGTTCTTCGCGGAGGAAGGCAAGTTCTACCTCGTGTTGGATTATTGCGAGCAGGGCAGTCTGCAGCGCCTACTGCGTGAGCAATCACCCATCCCAGAAGCCACGGCCAAGTCACTTATGCGCCAGCTGCTGCGGGCCGTGGAGTACTGCCACGCCATGGGCCACGTGCATCGCGATATCAAGCCGGATAACGTTCTGCTCACGTCGGTTCATACCGATGGCCGCAACGCAAGTGCACCGTTGGTGGTCAAGCTCGCGGATTTCGGGCTCTCTAAGGAACTGGACCTTGTGTCCCATGAACTGCAGGATGTGTGTGGCACGCCACAGTACCTGAGCCCAGAGATCGTCTTGGGCCGCACGTACGGTAAACCGGCCGACATTTGGAGCTCGGGCATTCTCTGCTTCATGATGCTGAGCGGTCAGGTCCCCTTTGGCAGTGCCTCGAACGAGGACGAGCTCTTTCGCCTCATTCGCACGGGCGCGGTGTTTTACAACCACCCGCGCTGGGGTGCGCTCTCCAGTGACGCACGGACGTTTGTGCAGCGCATGCTGGACGTCTCACCCACCACGCGCGCCACGGCCACGGAGCTGCTCGCGCACCCATGGCTGCAGGAAAACGAGCATGAGCATGAGCCTGCAGCTGCGTCTTCCAGCTGAAGGAAGGGTATATTTTGGCGACACGTTGAAGTTTGATGTGGTAATATGGTAATTAAGTCAAGTTGGATCGGTTCATTTTGTAATACGCTGGAAGTTGGAAGGCGAATGCGGGTAGTAGTATTGTGAATATGGGCCCGTGTAAGTTAAAGTAGAGTATAGTGTAGTACTACTTCCAGGGAGGGGGAGCGTACCCGTATACTTGCTGTGCTTGCAGACTGACTGTACTTCAAATCTGAATACCGTCCTGGCGCCAAGTGCATGTTGGTGACGATTGGAAATGGCGCCAAGGAGGTTGCGGCAATCGTCGGCCATGACTGGGGCGGTGGCGCAGAACGAGGAGATGCCGCACCAGCAGCAACAACAAGAGCAGGAGGAGGAGGAGGAGAGCGACCACATGGGCGGTGAGGCCGAGTGGAGCTGTGAGACGTGCACGCTACTGAATCGCTGGCAGGCCACGGAATGCGCAGCCTGCCACCATGAACGGCCGCGGGACGCCGCACCCGTGTCCAGCGACGCTGAGTGGGGCTGTGAGGTCTGCACCTTGCTGAACGCGTGGCTGTCCACGCAGTGCGAGGCCTGTGGCCAGGCGCGCCCCGTGCATGCTGTGCCCCTGAAGACACCGCATGATGCCGCCTCAGTGGCCGCTGTCGTGGATGCGACCGTGACGCGGGCACTACAGACCACTGGACCGCATGACGCAGCATTAAGCGACGATGATGGTGATGATGAAGGTGGTGACGGCAATGGTAGGGAGCAGCGCTCCACCATGGAGCCACCCACGTTCAACCTGCTGGGTGCGGCATTCAATGGCGCGGTGACCAGCGGCGATGGTGGGCCAGGCAATAGCAGCGAAGCACCCCCGATGGAAATGCCGTCTTTCTCGTTACTGGGCAATGTCATGGAGATGTCGACGATGGCGCCAGCGATGACGATGGCAGTAGCTCCTGCCAGTAGTAGCGGGAGGCAGACTGGTGGTGATGCGGGACGATCGATGGCACAGGTTGGATTGCAACTGAGTGAGTCCGATGACGACGAAGATGAGCAGGAGGGCAATCAACCGCGACGACTGCGGCGACGGCGACGAGAGAAGATGGCTGGAGATGAGGATTCGAATCAGAGCGTGGGGGTGCTGGACGCAGAGAACACGACGCTCAGTGGGTATGGACCACATGCATCGGGGGAGAGTCTGCCTGCGCAGTCAGCAAGTGGCGCAGCGGCCGATTCGATATGGGAATGCGGCGTTTGCACGCATTTCAATGCGTCCGAGCTGATGAACTGTCAATTGTGCCAAACGAGAAGAGGTATGTATCTATGTATGAATATATGTACATATGTATGTGTGAGATGATAGTGGTGATGAGGTTGGTATTGATCGTAATGTGTTGTGTCGTGCGTAGGGCATGACCCGGACTCGGACTCAGCTATGGTCGTGGCGACGACGACGATGGAGTATCCGAGCAATTACATTGACCTGGCCAGCAGTCAGCTTGAGGAAAAGGGAGCGATCCATCAAGGCATGAGCGACGAAGACAAGGATGCGTTTGAGTATCGACAATTTGAAGAGGATGATCCGTACGAAATGCAGCGACACGCGGACGATGAGTACGTAGATTTTTTTTTTCCCGGTATCTATCTCGCTACGTGCCAGAAGTGTACATGTATATTATGCGGAGTAGTCAACTGATATTTGTTGCGTGAGTGCTGCTGATGTCTTTGCTTCTTTTTCTTTTTCTACTGCTTGTTTCGCAGTGACTTTGAAACTCCATGGGAACCGACAAGAAGACCCTACAGCCCCGTATTTGAACCACCCCGCCGCGATTCCACAGAGCGAGGGGCTCGTAATGCTCCCGTTCGCAGTTTCTATGATGACGCACCTGACGACATCTCGGACAATGAGGTAGGTCTCGAGGCACAACTCTTGTAGCTCTGTGGGTGGTGGAATGATGTGCTCGAAGGAAGATAACAGGTGTATGTTTATATATATTACTGCACCGCCCAATCACACTAGATGGGCATGCTCGAGGATCCAAGTCCGAGACCTGGTCACATTCGCCCCGAACTCGTGGAGTTTGAGCACTTTGTGTGCGTGGAAGATATTGCATCGGATTTTCAATCTCGGATTGATTACCACAGCATGTTTGCAGCAAGCAGGTACGAGGCCGGACACATCAAAAGTTGATTCGCTTGCTCGTGCACCGAATTTTATGGCTCTGTTTTTGTTTTCTTGTGCTGGTCTTTTTGCGTGGTTTTTGGCTGATCGTTTGGGTGATGCGTGTGTGTATGTGTGTGTTCAGTCGTAATCGGTCCTATGACGATCGCCTCGAGAAGCGACGACGGGAATCACAGAAGCGCAAGCGTGGCCTGGCGCAAGGCAGCGAGAATCATACCGCCGGTCGTGCTCGGCCCCCACGAGCCAAGGGCAAGCGGAAGGCAACACCCAAGTCGCGCTCCAAGAAGGCGACCAAGGCACCAGCTCGACGACGTAGGTCCCTTGTTCGCCATGGCGACTATCATGCCCCGCTCAAATCAAAATCAAAGCACTGAGTCAACGCGTGACTGACTCCTTGTTCTTTCTTTTTTTTTTACCTAATGGTGTTGCAGCCTCCACATGTCGAGGTTCCCAAAGCAAACGCACACCCAAACCACGTAGCGGCGGAGCCAGTAGTGGACGATACACTGGCACGCCCGTGGTGCAGTCCACAGTAAATTATTACGATGACTCGATCGCGGATTTTGGTGATGATGTCTCCACCATGGCCTGGGAGGGTGTTGGGTCAGCAGGGTACTTATAATCGAATCACTATCGTCAAATTCACTGGCGTTGATACCACTGGGTTTGACGTGTTGCGTTGCCTTGGCCGATATCATGATCTGCTGCAATCGTTCTTCGTCGTGAACAGAGTTGAGAACTGCGCGGGTAGATGAGTGGTTGTGTTGGACCGAAGCTGGAGATACCAGAGGTACTGTATGCTAAGTATCCATTCACGTCATGGGTAATAGGTTTTGGATTTGGAATGATGGAGACACACTCAATAGTCTTGGAGCTCTGAGCTACAGTAGAGAACTGTCGTCCCTCTGAAAATAGGGTGGACGCCAGACGTGGAGTCCACGACATCAAGCGGTATTGCATGCGTTGGTGGACGAGTGTCAACCACGATGGGTGATGGTCGGGACCGCGCATGGGTCATGCAGGTGATCGCGCTGTACGACTACGACCCGGACGGTACGTCACGCCGAGCCGCACGCGAGAGGGCTAAGCACTGGGATTCGTCTTGCTTGCGTGGCATTGATTTGATGCTGACTCTTTTGGGTTTAAATGTTTTCTTCTGGGGGGGCTGGTGATTTATTTGTCTGTGCGTGACAGAGGAAGACGAGCTCGCATTTCGTGAGGGAGACGTGCTCCGCGTCGTCCGTGTGCAGGACGATGGCTGGTGGATCGGGTTCCACGTGGATGAGCCGCGTCGCGATGGCTTGTTCCCATCCAACTACGTTCAGATCCAGCACCACTGCCCACCACCACGAGTGGGTAAGCAGGAGACGGATCGGTCTGGTCACCCTCGACGCCATCAACACCGCCGCGTGCTGCAACAGCAAAGACCACATGACAGTGACGAGGTGGATGAGGAGGAACAAGTGAAGGAAGTGAAAGATGGCGTCACCTTGGAGGATGAAGCACCGCCATCAGTGGCAGCAAACCATGGGCGCGGGAATGTGTCATCGGTGCGGCAGCTCAAACAACGCCTCGCGGAGGCTGAGCAATCCAGTCGTGCAGCACACGACGCGAGGCGCAAGGTGAGTGTGTATGTTGGGTACCGTGGCAAACTTGGGCTACCCTTTAACTGCCTGGCGAAGGGTGCCAACCGAACTTGGCTTACGGTTGGGTTGATCTTCGCTGTTGGCAGGCTGAGCAGGAGCGTTTGCTACGACGGTATCCACAACCGACTGAGCACTTGGAGGGTGAGGATGAGCTTGACGAGGGGCATGATCGAGAGGACGAGGATCGCCCACAATTCCACAGACAGGCACAATGGAGGCGGCAGCACCGACAGATTGAGATGGAGGAGGAGGAGGAGGAGGAGGAGGAGGACGACGACGACGGTCTTAGTCAAAGTGAACAACGAGACGTTGACCGCTATCGTGGCCGTGGGAAGGATACTCGAGACGATAGCAACGAAGAAGGCGAGGAAGTAGAGGAGAAGGAGGAAGCAGACGGACAAAATGAGACAGCAGTGGACGATGATGATGGCCGGGAAGAAGACGATGATTCTCTTGATGATCAGGTGCCGGGCGAGTTTACTGTACCTGCCGACCTTGGAGACCGCATGAAGGAAGTGATTGAGACGTTCCAGGACTTTCATGACCCGATCCCGTCCGACACGGATTCAAGGCAACGCGAGCGCCGAGCCTCAGCCGTGATTATGATGTCACTCCAGCGGAACGCGCAGCGCTCACGTGAGCGACGGCATTCGAACAGGCAGCACTCGGCCGCGATGGCGATCCAGCGCTGGTTGGTGCGCACCAGTTCAGCACCACGTGCTCGGTCCGAGGACCCGGCGTGGAACCAGCGACAGGATGCCGTCGTACGAATACAGCACTGGACACGACGGTGGCTCGCGTATGCGCGCTGGCAAGCCGAGGTGGAGGCCGAGCGATTGGCACTGGTGCATAGTCACGAACGCAGGCAGAAGAGGGCGGCGCAACGCCAGAGCCTGCGGACGACGCCTGTACAAGTGGTAGATAAGAAAGAGGAAGAGATGGAGCAGGCGCTAAAGGAGAAGGAGATCGAAGATGAGGGGGGAGGGAAGAAGCAGGAGGTGGAATGGATTGACAAGGAACAACGTGAGCATAGACAACCACAGGAAGATGTCACGACGGGGGCGGACTGCGAAGCTTTGGATGGGAACGCTGAGACACCATCGGACGAGGCCTTGATGGTTGGTTCTTCTTCTGCGTCAGAGATCGTGATGCCGGCGGTGGCGCCTGCGACAACAGCGTCAATGCGCAATAAGAAGCGCGTGATGAAGAAGGAGGCCGTGGACTTAGTCAAGGTCTTGGTGCAGCAGCAGCTGAGTGAGAAACTGCGAGAGCAGGATTTGAAGATGCTCGAGCTGCACCACCTCGTGGCCCACATGCAGGGCGTGATTCGCCAGCAAAGCGAGGTGATCCAGGACACGACCGCGCAGATGCTTGCAATGGAGGAGGCGCAGCATCAGCGCACGCTCGCAATACCCCGCGGTGGCGGTGGTGGGAAACGTGGTGGCGTGGCCGTGGCCTCGGTCACAGCTTTTCCAGCTCTCAATCCTGCATCCAATGGAAGTAGCGTAGTTGCTCCACACAGCAAGCATACGAGTCTACCATCAGCGTCTACGTCACTACCACAGATACCACGCGCCGCCGTGGTCCCCACGACTCGCCCCACGGGCATCAAACCACCTCGAACGTTTGAGCGCACCACCAAGCTGCCGACACTGTGAGCTATTGCTTCGTTGTTCTCTCTTCTTCTACCTCTTGTTCCTTGCTGTTGTTATTGTGGGGGTTCATCGGCGCAGCACCGCGAGCCCCCAGACGCGCGCTCGCTCAATCAATTGGTACATGGTCGTGACCACGAGCACTAGGACGGAAAAGTCCCATGCATCCTGAATCTCCTCGGGCAGCTCGGGCAGGTGTCTGACCATGTCGTGCGTGGCACATGTCAGGAATGCCCATTTGGGGCCGTAGTATCGGAGGAACCGAGCCGGGTAGGCGCGTAGCCAATGCACCAGCTGTGGGTTGTCCAGCGCGAGCATGATCGCGAGCAATAGAAGAACGGCGCCAAGCACGTAGTGGCTGTACGATTTGCTGGAGCGGTGTGAGTGTAGATGGAGGTCGGCCATCGTCTTGAACCGTGTGACCTTGAGTGTCTTCCTGGCCTCCTGGTCATTTCCATTCACAAGCAAGCGAACGTCGCCCCAACTCTCGCGTCGTTTCAAGATCCCCTGTAAAAATAGGTGAAATGGGTGCCGAAGATATCACATTATCAAGGGAAGGCAGTACACCCGGGGCTGTTGTTCTGATGATTTTCTGATTCGTTCGTGTTTGGAGTATCGAGCAGAGAACCAAAAAAAATGGCTCGACCGCATGGGAATCGGGACGTGGGCGGCAAGCGCAAGCAACGCGGCAATGCGAGCCAGAGGGACCGCTCCAGCAAAGGCAACGTCAAGGGCAAGCGCATGCGTGTGCAGGTACCCAGTGGTGGCAGCGGCAATGGTGGAGGTGCCAGCGCTGCGTTCCTCGCGGCATTGGCGGCACAGCGCGCCAACCAGGCCAGTGCCGCTGGTGCTGGTGCTACCCCTGGAACGCCCACCGCAATGAGCGACGAAGTGGAGCCTGTCCGTATAGGTGCAGGTAGGATCAGTGGCACTGTAGACGCGTCGGTACCGCCATCTTCGCAAACAAGACCACGGCATCCAGGATTGCAGCATACAGCAGCGATGGATGTTGATCAGGAAGCCCCAACTACGGAGCGGGCAACGCGACCGGCGGAGCTACCCGGCTACTACTACGATGAGGCCAGGGCCCGGTATTTCAAGCTATCATCGTTGCGACAGTCACGCCACTACCAACAGCAACAGCAGAAGCAGCGTGGGCACGAGAACCACCGCGCGGCGGTGACTGATTCGATGCCACGGCGACGGCCCAGCTCGTGGATGCGCTGGCTTGTAGACCGCGAGATGGGCCGGTCTCGCTGCGTGGGGCTACTTGCCTCGCAGCGGTCACTCCTCCCGTGCCTGTATGCGTCTCGACTGGTGCGTGCATGATTGCTACTACTGGCAAAACAGAAGGCATGGGTTGGCGTGGCTAACGGTGTTGTCAATGCTTGATGGTGTTGACGTGTGAAACAATAGGCAAAGTGTGAGCTTCTACTGACAGACGCCTCGCTGAATTACGCGGGGGATCGGTTTACAGCGATTGATTTCCACACGTTGGACCCCGTCGCGATTGTTGGCTGTACGGATCGATTGTGCGCCGAGTGTGAGAATGAACGGGATGGAGCATGCCCACTTATTATACCTGTTCATACATTCTTTCTTGGTGTGTGTGTGGGTTGTGTATAGCCGCATCGGGGCAGCTGCATTCATTTACGTTTGAGCGCTCCAACGAGCGCCACGCTCCATTGATTGCTCGTATCGCCGTGACGCCATCAATTCCCTACATGGTACGATGACCACGAGTATGCACCCTCGGATCAGATTTTTGTTTTTTAATTTAAATCCTCATCGAATGACTAACCGAATCTAATCTCTGGCGTGGTTGGCTATGGTAGATCTCAAGCGTACGGACGCATCGACGCTGTCGAGCGTTTGTGTATTCAGCGATTGGTGCAGGCTTGGCAGCAGGATCAGTAGCATCGTCATCGTTCCGCGCGAGTGGGTACGTCAAGGTGCATTCACAGAGAGAACTTGGAACGCAACCACCGGAGGTAAGTCGTGATTATTGTACTCATAGAGATTTCACCAACACCACGATGAATCTGATGGGTTGGTTGTGTGCTACCGGTAATGCTGTTGCGGGGGTGATGCTCCGTGCAAACAGCAGATGACATGGCCACTGGATGACCCGTGGACGGTAGAATGGTACGATGTTGTCAGAAATTTCAACAACAAAAAAGTGATGTGCTCGTGAGTGAGGAGTCTTTTGCTCGACCACAGGCGATAGGATTGTTGACAATGTGTTGATGTTGGTGATGGATAACTTTTCTATTACCTGTAGGTGCCCGTACGATGACACCACCTTCTCCGTGGGCATGGGTGTTGGCGTCAGCCATATGAACGTCAATACAAATCGGAATCTAAATCCGATTAGCAATCACAGTACCCACGGCCGTCGGTCACAAGGAAGCGGTGCAAGTGCCTCGGGCGCCGCGCTCGTGGACACCAAGAGCGCGACGGGGGTGAGTGTAACCTACGCGCCATGTGGTCGTGTATCGAGCGATGTACTAGCACAGAGCTTTGCCGCCTCATCCCCACTGATTCTCAATGGCACACGGAATGGCAGCACATGGCTCTGGGATCTGCGAGCCTCACAGCGTGCCCATGAGTGGACGCCGACGGACACGAGTTCGTATGGGAACAGCCGCGACCACGGGTCCCCCTCCATTGCATCACTGCAACTGCTACGCGATGAACGACGCGTCGTGGTGCAGCATTCCAATCATTCGCTTGCTGTGATGGATCTGCGCCGTCCGGGGGCCACCGTCGTGGCGATCCAGCAAGGGGACGCTCGTGCCTACACCGCCATGCTTCGCTTTGCCGTGGTACGTGTACTGTATGCAGTTGCATCCCTCTAGCCGCTGTGGAAACGGTGGTTATGATGTCGGTGATGATGATGATGATCAGGTGCTGGGGATTCGTGGGGTTATTCTGCTTGGACTGACTAGTAAACCTGTTCCTTGTGGTGTTGGTGACTATATGATCGGCACATAGAATGCAAGTGAGACGGTTGTGGGTGCAGTGGCCGTGCCCACGATGAATCAAATCAACCAGTCACAACAGGCTGTCAAACTGTACGAACTTGACTCTGGGCAGCTACTCACGCAAATGGAGGTATCGTCACCAATATCTCCTCACCAGCAACGTGTGGGGGCGCTACAGCAAGTTCACTTTCGCGAGAACGATACCCAGAACCATGGCAATGGCAATGACAATGGTAAGGGGGAGCGTGAGAGCGGCTCAAGTAGTCTTTTGGATATCTGGGCCCTTGGCCGCCACGGGGTGTTTGCCAGCTCAATCCTTTCGCAGCACGAATGAAGTTGCTCTTCGTCCGATAGGTGGGTAATACCGACGCGAGCCAGGCACACAACACAGTCTACAAAAAAAAGAAGACAAGAACCAATCCATGACTGGAGCTAGGATTCAAGCGCGGCGACTCGTTTCTCTCATTTTGTTTTGTTAATCTTTCTCTCTCTCTCTGTACCTAGGTAGCTAGCTGGAATGCGCGTGGCATTGCCTCTAGCAGTGGCCTACTCCTCTTCTGGCTCAGGTGGCGTCGGGTCTTCCAGTACATCTGGCTGCTCGGAGAGACCAGTAAAGCGAAGCGCATCCGGTCGTGTGACGTCTCCTCCACCACCACCGTCGGCACCATCACCTCCCTCTCCATCCGTGGCCTCGTCACTCTCTCCACCGAGCGCGAGACCATATCCTGCCTGCAGCACCTGGGGCAACACGCGCTGGTAGGGCTTTGCGCTATACTTGACGCCATGCCCCACGTATACGTTGAGGAACTTCTTGCCCACGGCGATACCCACCGCCCCAGGCCACGTCAGGCTGCGCACAACAGCGAACTCCCCCACAGCCGGCACCAGCGTGGCTGGGAATCGGTCCAACCGCCAGCCACCGGCGTCGTCCTCGGCCAATGAGCGCAGCGCCGGCACCAACTCTTCTCCATCCCAGGGTACTTCTTCACCGTCCTCATTCAGACGTGGGGGCATGGCCGTCATACGCGCATACGTGGCATTGATCTCCTTGGAGAAATGCACCCACGCGCTCAGTTCACCCAACTCTGCGGCCGTGCGCAGCTCTGGTTCTTCCACGGGTTCCATGTCCTCCGTCTCGTCATTTAACTGGAAGTACCCGGCCGGTGCCACCACGGTGCCCGCTGAAATGCGAGCAATCTGTGCACGAAGGAAATGCTTCTCCTGTCCGGGGAACGGTGGATGGCCGACGACAGCGCCCTCGAGATCACCCTTGATGTAGCGCCTTAGCTGACGCGCGACCTGGATCTGCGCACGGCTCACAGTGGGCAGCTGTTCCCATTCGTACGTGCCCGAGTCTCGCAGCACCCAGTACGTGAACCGGTTAACGCCCGTGCTTCCCTCCAGGGCTTCGGCATCGCTCTCTTCGGGCTCATCCGGTGGTGACGCCAATTCGCCCTCGGCCACGTAGAAGGAGACGCCAAGGCCCAGCAGCTTGCCCCAGAACCGCAGACTGCGCGTGGATTGCGTCTGTGCTAGGCGCTGCAGTGCCACGGATAAGCGGAAGACCTCGCCCGAGGAGAAGCCCAATCCGGCCCATTCAAATAGGTGCGCTTCGTCCAGCATATCGGCCACGCCCGGTGGACTCTCGGTGCTGGCACCGCCTGAGGCCTCGTCAGTTGGAAGCTGTGATAGAAGATGGTGACGAAGATGATGATATTGACGGTGATGAAAATGAAGAAGATGATGAAAAAGAAACAACAGCAATAAAGGCATCAAGACCATGAAACCGTGACACCATGAATGACAGGCGCTCGTACCTTGAGAAGCGCGAGGGCGGCATTGGCCCATGCCTCTTGATGTTGTTTCTAATAAGTAAGAAAGACAAACAAAAAAAAGATTTTGATTGATTGCGGTGATGACGCAAGCGGGTGCTAGGAGGAGAAGGAGGAGGGATGCAAGATATCGACCAAGTGAATGACAGGCAGACAGCCTTGGCGTATCGAACACGTACGCTTTCCTTGGTGGCGATGGACTCGGTGGCGGTGTCCGTGGGGGCCACGTATTTTTCCTGTTTGACGGACGCGGATACGGATTCAAACGACTGGTGCAGGTTCTCGGGTCTCTCCACGAGGATCTTGAGCAGTACGTCCGACAAGTGGTCGTAGAGATTGGTGCCGTCCGGCGCCTCCCGTTTGAGGAACGCCTTGGCCTCTTCTAGCGTTGTCATCGTGGTGCGAAAGAAAGCAAACCCCGCGCGTTTATGGTGGGCTGGATCAAGAGATGATGATGGAAGAAGGGAAGGTTTGGTCGAAGTGAACCAGGAAGCTACTATAACCGGTGCGACGCGCCGTGTGCTAGAGGGTCGCTCCCTTGGCGTCATAGGATCAGCAGGCTGACGGGCCCGGGCACTGGGCCCATTGACAAGCTGCCACAACCCTTCGTGCTAAGCATGACTTGGACAGTGTGAGTGAGTGATTGAAGAGTCGCTGAGGTATCGGAGCCCTTGCTTCTTTCTTCTTCTCCTTCTTCCTGGATCCGTTTTCTACTGTAAAATGGTGATGAATGGAGTGACGTCTATTACAGTGCTGGAGCATGGTTAGCAAAAAGGCTACGGGCACTGGGTGAGGCTGAAGACAAGCAAACGTCTTGAGAGCATGGTGGTGAGAATGCGGGCAGAAAGCTTGTGATCGCCAAAAAAGCTCCCTAATGTCTCCGTCTGGCTCAATGCTGGTTTCTTTTCCTTCTCACAGCAGTCACAGCAGTCAGTCGAGCGTCGCGTTGCTGGTAGGAGCAACACCGCTTCCACCGCTCTCGCGTGGCTTCATGGCGGGGAACATGATCACCTCCTGTATGATTTTTTACATACAATCAATCCGACGGCGACCAACAGACAACATCAGATTAGTTTCATCCCTTGCGTTTGACCGCGTCATCCATCATGCGAAAAATGAAAAGGAATAATGTGAAGATAGTCCACGTACCCGAATGTGTGCATTGCCCGTCAGCAGCATGGCCAAGCGATCAATGCCCATGCCCAGCCCACCTGTCGGGGGCAGTCCATACTCTAACGCATGACAATACTCTTCATCCTTGCTGTGGGCCTCCTCATCGCCACGCTGCTGGTCCTGTAATTGTGAGAATAAAAAGAACATTAATGAATAATTCAAACTCACACAGACCGAGTGCACTGTAAAAAGCAACAATAAAGCAAACCAACTCGCTGGCTGTCGATCCATCAACGTACCGCTTGCTGCGCCGCAAAGCGCTCGCGCTGGTCAAAGGGATCGTTCAGTTCCGTGTATGCGTTGCAAAGTTCCTTTCCAGCGACAAACAGTTCAAAGCGTTCCGTGACGCCTTCCTGGTCGCGGTGAGATTTCGCCAACGGACTCATACACTTTGGGTGGTTGTACAAGAATGTCGGGTTGACACACATAGGCTCAATGAAATGTGAGATGAGCTTGTCCATGAGGCGAGGTGCCGTATGAGGAGGCCGGCACTCAATACGGTGGCGGGCACAGACCGCGAGCAAATCTGGGATGACATCTACATAGAATTGTAAGCAATTCACACAATAAAACCCACAGAAGTTAGTTCTGAGATTAGTGACACGGCTTCAATCATGCTCAACCACAACTACGCACCGGGGCCGTTGAGATTGGGTAGCGCCTCGCCCATGCATTCCTCCAGTGTCTCCATGATGGGGAGTCGTCGGAAAGGAGGTGTAAAGTCAATCTCCACCATCTTTGCATTCGTTGCCTTGCCATCCGCATTATCCCCACCACTGTGGGCTTCCAGCGATAGTGCTTTGTCGTCTTCCTCATCCGTAGGGTACATGACCTTGAGCGAGCCATTCACGTCCTGCACGATGCCCGAAAGCATTTCCTCGGTCGTGGCCATGAGCGAGTGGTAATCCGCGTAGGCCTGGTAAAACTCACACATGGTAAACTCTGGGTTATGCGTCGCGTCAATGCCTTCGTTCCGAAAGACCTTGCCGATCTCAAACACGCGGTCATAACCACCAATCACGAGCTTTTTCAAAAACAATTCCGGCGCGATGCGGAGGTGCAGGTCCTGCCCCATCGCCCGCGAATGCGTGCGAAATGGTTGCGCGGCGGCACCACCCGCGGCAACAAAGAGCATGGGCGTCTCCACTTCCAGAAACCCACGGTCCTCCAGGAAGCGTCGCATGCCTCGGATCACTCGTGCGCGGGTCTCAAAGATAGAGCGCACCGATGGGTTTGTGAGCAGGTCCAGGTACTTTTGCCGAAAGCGAATCTCCTGGGATCGGAAAACAGTGGAAAGAACAAGTGAGAAACGAACAGCTTGACGTAGCGGGGGTAGTACTGACATGAGGTGAATGCAAACACGTACGGGCTCCTTGATGCCGTACTTGGAGTTGGGCAACGGCTGCAGGCAGGGCGCCAGCATTTCAATGTGACGCGGTACGATGCTGAGCTCGCCCTTTCCTGATTTACCGGGAAAGCCACGTACACCTGTGTCGGAAGAGGAAATCATGGTGATCGTCAGCCTTTTTGGTGGTGATGGGTCAGCACCATCCATGCTCATGGTCTGTTGAAAGCAAAGGGAAGAAAGAGAACAAACCGATGATATCTCCACGACGCAGGGAGTCGTGAACGCGGTGGAATTCGTTCTGAACGGCCGCGGCATCATTGTCACCACTCTCCCGACTCTGGAAGTGCTTTAGTTCTGAAAGCACTTGGATGCGGGCGCCATCGCTCACCAGGTCCAAGAAGACGAGCTTCTTGCTGGCTGCGCGGATGGACACGATGCGTCCTACATGTTCGCATCCGTATGGGGGGGGGGGGGGGGGGGGGG
>JAADWT010000435.1:0-20748 GCA_023336285.1 Pythium grandisporangium
CCCCCCCCCCCTTTTTGACTTCATCGCTTCATCGCTTCATCGCATCATCGCGGCGCCGCCTTCCGCGTGAATCCATCGCTTGTGCTCGTGCTCGTACCGGCACCCGTGGGTCTCTGGCTCGCACGCCACCCTCCCTCTCCTTCTTAACCTCTGTCTCTGGCGTCGCGAGAAAGGCTGTCTTGCTACGCTACGCTACGCGCGACGCATTCGCTTCCTCGCTTCCTTGCGTCCTTGCTCCCTCGCGTCGCCCATCGTCGTCACTCCGCCAGGCGGTTGACTCGAATCGACTGGCCCAGCGCGCTTGCATCAGACCCGTCGTGCTTCCTTCCGCACCGTCGCGCTTTCCTCCTGCGTTTTGCTGTGGTACGATTAAAAAAAGCCAAGTAACATTGCACGAGGCGGTGTATGTAGTGTTGCCGGGTATCGTAGCTCGTGGCTGACTGATTGCGCCAAACTGGTTGATTGATTAATGGATTGACTGACTGACGAACTGCGCTGACTGCCCCCACCCACGTACCCACCGCCCACAGTGACAGGCCAGTTCCTTTGCCCAAGATGCAGCACTACCCACCCGCCAGTAAGACCCCCTGCCCCTGGTGGCTCGACGCGTAGGCTCTGCCTGGCCGCCTCCTTCGCCGCTTGCTAACAGAGTGGTCTCCATTCTGCACGTGTTGTCTCCTCTACCAGCTAAACGTTCCACGAGTAGACGCCGCTCCAGTAACCCAAATGGATACATGGGCTCTTCAGGTGGCGCCACTGCGGCAGCCGCAGCGGCTCCACCATCCATGTCACAGTCACGAGGCCCACCACCCGCGCCGATGCCTGCGCTAACGTCTCGTCCTGCGGCTTCCTCTTCCTCCTCGTCGACGTCGACGCAGCGCATTCAGGTCAAGTCCAAGCGTCGCTTCCTCCTCAAGCTCACACCAATTGAGGCCTACGAGCTCTTGCCGCCCGAGTATGGCCGTGCCCGGAACGTGTTTTGCACACTGGTGCTGCTGGACGAGGAGATGCGTGAGATCAAGGGCGAGAAGCAGCGCACCCCGCCGCTGCGCCAGGCACACCCCGTCTGGAGTCCACTCAAGGCCGCTGTGCTCAAGTCCATGGAGAGCGCCGTGGAAAGCCACCAACCGCTGGGCATTGGTGCCGCCGCCGCTGCCGAGGAGTACACGTTTGGCACGCAAGTCAACCTTCGCCGTGCCAAGTACGTTCTGGTCAAGTGCAAGGACAAGGGACGCGTTGACTCGGATGATCTGGGTCGTCTCCTGCTCAGTCTTGAGGACCTAAACACGAGCGGCGAGGAGCGCGTGGCCTGGTACGATCTGCAACTACGTCCCGGGGGAAAAATGAAGCGTGTGCAGGGAAAATTGCGCATTTCAAGCCGCATCGTGCGTGAACCGAGTCTATGGCAGCTCTGGTCATGTGCCGAGCACATGCGCCGTGAAGTGAAGAGCAAGGACCGGTCGCTGTATCTGAAGCCGCACCCGTGCGTAATTACGGGCAAGGAGGCCACCGAGTGGATGCTCTGCCACGGTCCAAATCGCCCCATGAACGGCGGCGTAACCTGCTCAACCGAGGAGGAGGCCATCCTGCTGGGATCGAGTTTGCTGCGCGCGGGCATTTTAAGCCACGTATCGGGGGATCGCCGCTTCCAGAACAGCACGTGGAAATACTACCGCTTCGCTGTGAACCACTTGGATTCAGCCTCGGCACAGGAATACCAACAGCAAATGCAACTCATCCTGTCCGGTGACGTCGAGGAAATCGACGACGATGAAGATGATCAGAATTCTAATAGCATCGTCGGAGGTGGACGCACGTTGGCGTCGTCCTCGATGGGCCAAGATGACACTGCTGCCGAGTTTGCGCGCGGGCGCACGGGATCCTCCTCCTTGATGGGCGCTGAAATCGCGTCATCGGATGCATCGTCAGGAAACCGTGGCAAATCTCGATCCACGCTCAAGATTGACGACTTCGAATTGCTGCAGGTGCTGGGCACCGGTTCATTTGGTCGTGTCCTCTCGGCACGCGGACGTCGCGATGGCAAAATCTATGCCATCAAGATCCTTTCCAAGATCGGAATGGACGAAAACATGCGACGCAACGCTAAACTTGAGCGCGACATGTTGCGTGACGTGCGCCACCCGTTTGTTGCCTCGCTTCTGTTTGCGTTTCAGAACGAGGACAAGGTGTACATGGGCATGGAGTTTTACAACGGTGGGGATCTGCGACACCACATGAACCTCAACGCGAGTGGCGAGCTGGGGTTAACGCCGTCACGTATCCAATTGTACGCGGCCGAGTTGGTGGCAGGCATTGCTCATTTGCACAGTTTGGATATCATCTACCGCGACCTCAAGCCGGAGAACGTGTTGATTGGCAAGGATGGCCATGTCGTGCTCGTTGACTTTGGTCTCTCCACGTACAGTAGCAACCGCAAGGTGCCTGGAAGCAACGACACTAATGGTGATGCCAAGAGCCACTCACTGGCGGGTTCACCAGAGTATATTGCGCCTGAGGTGCTAGCTGCGGCTGATGCCAAAGGGTCCAAGGTTTCATACAACAAAACGTGCGATTGGTGGAGCCTCGGAATCCTTATCTTTGAGATGCACACGGGTCGCACGCCGTTCAAGGATGATAACCAGTCTATCATGTACCGCAACATCCGAGAGGGGCAGTTGTATATTCCTTCCGATTTACCGGAAGATGTGCAGTCTTTACTGGCTGGTCTGATTCAACGCGAACCAGCGCAGCGTCTTGGAGCAGATGAGTCGGTGCCGTTCTCGATTATGAACCACGCATACTTTAGCGGTGTGGATTGGGACGCGCTCCAACACAAGAAGGTACGCCCAGAGTGGCTGCCAGATGTGGTTGACGACGCGGATGCCAAGTATGTGGACAACGAGTTCGTCAACCAGGTGCCAGTGGACACGCCCGAGTGGCGTATGCTGGACTCGGTGGATCGTGAGCGTGAGTACTTTGACGACTTCACATTCCGTTCTACACAGGTCATGCAGAAGTAGCGCGAGTCTGGGGTCAAGCGTAGCCCATGCCATAAATTGAATCCTTCTGTGACAGGCATACGAGGATGATTTTTGAAACGCTGGGGGGAAAGAGAAGGCAAGAGGAGGAGTAGTAGTTAGGTTGGCTAGAAGTATACTCTTCATCATAATGTCAAGGTGTGAGTGTCGTCGTGTAGAAATATGCCGTTCAGTGTTATGAAGCCATAGTTGCTAGTCAACAGCAGAAGAAATAAAAAGCAGAAACACATATCAATACCACAGAGAAAGCCCAAAATTTTGATTTCCTACGTCGCTCTTGTTTACTCTGTGACGACTGTGACATTGCGTGTATCCCCGTTACGCAATACCATGAGCTCAAGCGTATCCCCCTTCATCATCATGGAGAGTTGAGTGCGCAACTCACTGCCGTGGTCTCCTGCTTCCAGCGATTTCTTACCAAAGCCGACAATAATATCCCCCACTTTTACTCCAGCGCGGTAGCATGGTGATCCAGCAAATACATCCACGACTCGCCCGCCCGACCCATTGTAACCAGCCACTCCTACCATGGTGTCGGGACTGATAGGTTCTAGAACCATCCCGATCGCGTTCCTCGGACGTGGCGTCGAATACGAGTCAGCACGCGCTGCAGATGCTCGCTCCCGCTCCTTTGCTGCTAGCTCCGAGATGCACCGCGTCAGCCGATTCGCGATGGCAGCGAGCTCATGTTCTCGCAATGCGATCAACACAGCACTCATCGTATTTTGGGTGGTGATGACAGGGCCAGCAGCCAACGCGGTTGGTGTGGACGCCGAGCTCGTCAACGCGACTGACTTTGATGTCCCTATAAGTATATTCACCCCTCGTGCTGTTCGCTGTGCCCCGAGCAAAGAGGTGAGCGAGTACTTCCAGGTCACCCGAAGAAGCGACGGAGTTACGAGTTCTTCCCCATTGGAGACTTCGCTTTTATCATTACTGTTACGGCGAAACTCAATGAGGAGTATTTGATGGGATGTTGCCACGAGTACCCGATTCTGTGGGAGGAAGATGTGCGTATCGTATTGCTCGTTGCGCAGCAAGCGCTGCGGGAGACCGCGCAGGAGATGGTTTAACATTGCATCCTCGCTGGAGTAGACACGCAGGCGCTTATCACTGGCATGAACCATGCGGGGCAGGCGCATCCGCGTGTTGCGTGCCTTTCTGTCAAATACTGTCGTGGTAGCCGTGATCCCGGCAGTGGCTCGCGCCGCCAAGTCCAGTACACCCGCCGTAGGCTTAACGGCCACTCCAATTAAGCCTCGCCCCATGCCCTCGACAAAGCCCGTGAGTCCGTTTTCGTATGCTCCCTTTGCCGGAGCAGTGATCACCCCAGAGACGCCCGCGAAGATACCTTGGCCGAGTTGTTTCGTGCCGTAGAAGAGCCCCGTACCAATGTGGGTGGCCACCTCCTGTCTCATCCTCGTATTCCGCGACGTAATGTAAGATTGATCCATGGACAAGGCTGCGATTCCACTTGACAAGGAACCAGTAAGCTTACTGGCTGCATTGAACGTGCCATACACGGAGTTTTTCACGAGACTAGCTGTCCCCCGCGATAGCCCAGCCACGAAATCCTGTGGGGACGTGACCATGCCTGCCATTGGCTCGTAAAAGAAGTCCTTCACGCCAGTGCCAAGGTTGGTGACCAATCCCAGAGGGTTCCCCAGGATATCGGCTGCTCCGATCAGCGCATAACTTTGCAAGATTCCTTGGAACGTGTAATGCTGCTGGATAGCACTCATGATAAACGACCGGGTAGTGAATGAATGAAACACATGAAGAGCGTTGAGATTCAGCGAGGCCGCGTCGATGTTGGCAAGATTGGTTTTAAGGATCATGAATGCGACGGGTAGCAGCATGTTGCGATTAGAAATCAACATGGATTCCGTCAGCTGATCGGTAGCGTTTCCCAGATTATTCTGTTGGAATGTGACTTGTAGTTTGATCGGATGCAACACTAGTGTCTCCATATAGACTCGGCGCGTCCCGGGGGGGATCGTGGTCGCACCGTCACGGCTGCCGTCTCTTGACCTTTGTTTGCGTACATGAAAGTCGGATATACTTGCAGATGACTCTTTTCCAGGATCGTCGTTGTTAAGCAGCAGCGGGTAGTGCTTCTCGACAATGCGAATGCAATCAGATACCATCATCGCCGCCGAAACGATCAGGTAGTCATCGATCTGGAGGCGGGCAGGCTGAAGCATGGCTGAGAGATATTTTATATACTCTACTGCGTCCCCGTAGTGAAGTCGAATCGCGGAGATGTGGAGTAGAACATTTGAATCACGATTGCTACTCGCCTCCAGATGTACATCACGACCTGCTCCAGCTTGTTTGACTGTGTCCTTTGCTAAAGGAGCCTTGTTAGGCGAGCCGCTAGGTATTCGAATCGGCATGGCGGTAAATACAACAGGAAAAACGGCATTTGCCAACTGATTGTCGATTTGGAATGATCCAACTTTTGCTTCACATTGGTCATGACGGCCTCGTTTGTTCACGTACACCACCTCAACGCGCTCCGCAGTAAAAAGCAACATATCTTCCGGTCTCCCGTTTAAGACAGAGAGCACTGCGTGGGGGATTCGTATTGTGAGCGATATCTCAGTTGCTAGCGCTACTCTTGGCAGCGCTATGCCACCGCGGACATCGAAATCACCCGCCTCGACCAGCAGCTGTCCTGTGATTTGGTCACGCGGTAACTGTGTATCGTGAATCTGAATCGTCTTGGTGATGCCATTTAGATACCAATGCACGTAGATCGAAGTCGCACGAGGTTTCCCCTGTCGTCCAGGTAAATCAACACGTTGAGTTTGGCCAGGTTGATCGAGTAACACGTTTGTACGCACCGAGTCAGTGGTATATGTGATTTGAAGCATGCGCTCCAAGGATGGCAAGAAGAAGGCCTCATCCCAGCCAAAACACGTACTCTCGTTTGGAAAAAGCCGTTGAATGGCCCCACGCGGGAAATCAAGCGATGCTCCTGTCGTGATAAATTGCTTGGGCGAATCGCCTGTTGCAGGGTCATCAAAGCACTGACAAAAATGAATGATCTCATGCTTGGACGAATTGATCACACGATATAGTGGGTAAATAACGTCGTCTTCCGACGTAAACACGACCACGACACGCACGGAAGACTCAACGCGAACTTCGATCCGTACAACATGCTGTTCGTTAGAAAACTTATTGGTCAATTTGAAAGCAGTCTCACTCACGTCGTGCAGCGAGAACTTGCCACTCCACCTCCAGCCAGTACCCTTCGGGTCGTCAATTTTGATGCGAATCGTTGGGTCGGATGGCACGTGCTGCCTTGACCTCCAGTGGAAAGGAGAAGAAACTCGCGGCTGAATCATTACTCCTCGTAGGGGCGATTGTTGACGCGCGGATTGCGGTTCAGCTATAATATCGGATGACGACACACAGAGGAAACAATGGTCGGTGCGGTTGTCGAAGATGTATCGATCAACGAAGGTCGCCTTTGTGGTAAACGCGTCGGACTGCTGTAAAATCGCGACCAAGTCATGCCAGTGATGTGTTGACTCGTCAAATACACGAATCGCGCTATTACTACCGCCCATAGCAGCATCAAGGCGGAACCCGTTAGCACCGGAAGTTGCACGTTCGTTTCGTCTAACCTGGATATTTACTGCGTTGGATTCAGAACAATAAAACTCTTCTCGTGCACGAACTTCATCCTGTCTTTGGTCGTCTCGTGGGTCGATTTGACCACTATTACTCACAGAATTTGGTTCGAACGTGTTCACTGGCAATGTGATCGGATCCTGGCGAGAGTTCAACTTGCGGTGAATCATTTCAAGGTGTGGAGACTCACAACAAACACTTGATTGCTTTGAGGTGGTCGGTAACGAGAAAAACGATTTCGCCGTGAAACGATTGTCCGAGACACCACATGGCGCAAACGTAAGAGGAAGTCGAGTTTCGTTGCAAATCACAAACCGTGGTTGGAATACGACACGCTGTAAAGCACTTTGCCGGGTGGCACCGTGGAAAGAAACATTGAGCGATGCTTTGCGTGACTGGAAGTCCTCCATGGAGCATGTAACTGTACCAGACCCTTGGGTCCCGTGTTGTGCGTTAGATGCCGTACCTGTTGTTGATCCCTTATCATCTTTTGTGGTGGAAATCGAAGTAGATGGCGTAGTCCATGGCCCTGGTGAAGATTGCAGATTTGATTCAGTGTCGAATCCACTTGATAAGCGGACAAGCTTGCTCCAGCTACGACCCGTCATTGATATTGAGCAGAACATACTGCTAGCGTGCAATGGAGCAGAGAGAAGTTGCGAGCTTGCACCGCCAGGTATGCACACACTAGCAACAAGGTGCGAATATTTTTTATCTTGCCCCGTCATCGTACGGCGTACGTTCTTGAACAAAAACACCACGACATAAAGCGCAGTATTGCACTTGTTTTCAAGTAGAAGTGGAGGTAGGATCCTTATCTGGGCGTACTTGAGACTGCTGGAATTCGTCGCGACAAATACGCGGTTCCATACCTTGAAGAAAGAACCGTTGGAACGGCAGGTTTGATTGATATGTAATGGCTGGGAATCTTCAAACATACGTTGGCATCGACAGTCGTAATCATCTAAGACAAGTGGGCACGTAGCCACGCTCTCTTGGGTTTCGTGTTTGTCATTGATCATGAGTTCATTGCTCCAGCGATAGTTTTCTTGACGTTCATTGCATGGTTGCTGTGGATCGACGGATAGCAGCTGCGTAACAGCCATCGATTTCGTCGAAGCATTCGTGGATGGATCGAATCCCTGTTTGTCTGGGCGAATCAGAAGACGCACGGTGGAAAGTGAGTCCACCATGGTGATAGGGACGCCACACACATCGCCCGGTTGAATCACACCAAATTCGTTCACTGTTCGACCATCTACTCCAAGGAGGGCACCCTGGATAGGTATATCTGCTTCATTGAAGATGCGCACGATCGATGAGATTGTGAGTGTGCGATACCCAAAGACCGCCGAGTAGTCAAAGAGTGCATGTACTACCCGGGGAGATACTGGAGATACAATATTTGCATCGCTCTGACCGGCTGCGCTCGACGTTCGTGATGCCGGCTTCGGCAGTAGAGAATATATATGCTTGCCTGCGCTATGAATACGAACGTCCGTAAGTGGGTGCCAATCGCTGTCATTCCCCCACGAAAACGAAATGGCCTGGTCGTTTGCTAGTGCAGCAGATCCTGTTGAAGCTGATAGCGTCAATGGCAAGCGGTGACGAGCTTTTAGCGAGCCCGTTTGGCGGATTGAAGAGCGTGACGATGAAATGAATCCATGCGATCGGTTCGGATGTATTGCAGCGGAGGGTTCGCTCATCCAAAAATCGATATCTACTCCTGAGTCATTCGCGAGATAAAAGCCACACGAGATCACACTAGCAGCTGTCGTAGGAACTATCGTGCTGTTTCCAGCCAGCAACGGCTCACACTCTTTCATTATAGCGCAACAAGAGTCAAACAATGCAGGAGAAAAATTGACACTGAAAGCGGATGTCTCACAACCGCATGCCTCAATATTCGTAGCAATTTTTCCTTGGGCATCCGCCCCCGTACGGAAGTTAATCGTAAAAAGGCAGGGTTCCATCAGTGGCTCCCACGCGCCAAGCACCGCGTTGAAACACCATACACTCAACCCATCGGTTTCTTGTACATCGCTTTCAACCCCATTTTTGTCTTTTCTCACGTCAAGCTCCACATTGACGATTGCGCTACCTGCGTCAACTAGCCGTGGCTCAATTACTGAGGCTATGCATTGTGCTGAATACGCGTGGATGCGTACTAGCGGTGAGAAATAAGCGTCAATCTCGCGCACCATTGTGACGCTGCAATTTTCGAGGACTAATGAAACGCTCATACTCCAGTTGACAGAATGGTTATCAACGAGTGGTTCATTGAGCTTGATAGCACCACTGCAAGCAGGGCTCGGATCGACAGGGATATCGCAGTCCGTGCTAGTGTACTCACTGATAGTTTTCGATATGAGGAACATGTCAAACGTGCACACGACGGCATGAAAATGTGCGAGAGAAGCAGAAATCGTGACGCTATTACCTCCGTGAGCAGACTTTAGAAGATCCATGTCAACGGAAAAATTATCGCAGAGCACGCGCATGTACTCAGTTGGTGCGGTGATCTCGGCCGCCGAATTCAACGTTTTCCTTGGAAGGATCCTAGCCGCTCCTCTTAACGACGGCGATTTCTCAACATGGATAGGTCCTTTAGACAAAGGAGGCCAGATTGTTGAAAGCTCCAACGCCATGTTTCTACCAAACACCTGAACGGTATCTAAGACTCCATCAGTAGTGCTGACTTTGATCGAGACACACCCACTCAGCACAAGATTCAACGGGGATAGCTCACCAGGGCTGCAATGGCGACGCCCGCGCTCAGATTTCATTTTCGCTCCGATATCAGACAGATTATTCTGGTGGTGTTGTGCGACTTGAACGTACATGCTTCCAGCTGTGATAGAAGCACTAACGGGTTTGGCTTTGGTGGGGACGTAATCCAAAAATCGAGGTTGACACACCAAAAGCGGGTGTATCCGAGCCACAAGCGAAATCAGTGGTTCTAAAACGAGCGCGCACGTATGGATATGAATCTGCACCGTCTGGGGGGCGTTTGGTGCGCTGCCAATCCGAATATCGACACATTCGCCATTCTCACTAGTCGTGGCCGGGTAGAATTCCGCACATTCAACATGATTCTGTCGTGCCATGCTGTGTGGTAAGGCTCCCGCCTTCAGTGACACCAACGCCCCGGGAACCGCATCCGTTTTCCAAATTTTCACCTTACAAAACTTAATGTGAGCCTGTGTTCGCAATGATGGAGAAGTGCTCACACTCATACTAACCCCTTCCACATCTACGCGGCCCATGCATCCACCGGAATGCTCAAGTTGCGTCTTATCACCTGTTTTTGTAGACGGGTGCAGTAATAGTAGCGAGCACTCATCAAGTTCCATTTTGACGTCCATTCTCACCGTATCCTTGTTTGAAAGACAACACATCGACAATAGTGGCTCACTGTGAGGCGGGTCGCTCCCGAAATTGTCGTCAAACACACACATGAGAAGCTCTAATTGTTCTTGTTCGATCGACACAGTCAACAATCGGCGTGGGACAATAGTCACATCCTTCTTCTCGATGCTATCGTTGCAGACACTCCAATGCCTTGGTCTCGTAAAAGCGATTTGAATGAGATCACAGGAATTAATCTCACGTTCGCAGTGATCTCTATCTACACCATGCGTTGTTTTGTTCTGGTCCTCTGGGGGCGTGTAATCGATATACACACAATCATGTTCGAAGATTCTCGCTTTTCTTTCTGAAATGTCACGAATATGATGCGCCATATCCGTAGCATTAGGTTGAACACCGACTGGAAGAATTGACCACAGGGCAATGTCTAGCGCGCGGAATTGCAACTGTCGGATTGGTTGCAAGGCACTCGAGGTTGCTTGTGTCGCGATCGTCAACTTTGCTATGGTTATTTCCAGTCGTTCAGGCTTCCTCCTGGACTCGTCTTCATTCACAAGAGCACCTCGCGGTGCCAAAATAGTAATATTATGCACGTTGGCATCGACCTTGGTCCAAGGAGTTGGTGAAATATCGACTCGATCTAATTGACTATGTCCGCAGTCAGAAGCCCCCAATACGGCCAGTTCCATATACTCAGTGAATACGATAAAGTGGGTGTGAATGTAGTTGACCTCAATATCAGAGGCCTCAACGGAAAGAAACGTCGTCGCGTTTTCTCGGTGCGCTAGGACTTCACCCGTACATGCATCTTCAATTGAAATAGCAATATCATTTTCCGCACGCATCAAGTTACACACTCCAACACGAGATTCGTGTTCTGTACTTGATCCACTGGGTACTCCAGATCGGTGCTGAATCTGTTGAGTCGATTCTAGATTGAATCCCTTCTTGACACATAATTGAACATTCGTGCTTTTTCCTTTGAGGATGGAAATTTCAACAGTGAGATCCCGGCCATATCCTTTAAATTCAAACCCCAGTAATGGGGACACAGGTGGTCGCATAAATAAAAACCATTTATCCACAAAGATCTCAATTCGGAAAGGTATCATCGGCACCGCATTGGTTTGATCATCTAGAAGCTCTTCGCCATTCAAATTTCGCATGGCGGACTCACGTCCAAGAGCCGGCACAGTAGATTCACAAGAAGGTGCTGAGGTGGTAAATTGGCTATTATAGCCAGAACGATCCATCGAGCTTGTTTCCACAGGACCATTCTGCACAAAGGATCGCATTAAAACGAACATCAACTCAAGGTCCCAGTACAGAGCGACCTGATGAGCTTTCACCGTGCATTTCAATGGATCAAAACAAGAAACCACCAGCGTCACCCTTTGGCCAACATCAACCAACTTGTTCGTCGGAGACAAACTTCGAGAGTCATATACCGACTCTGGCTCGTCGGGCAAATCTGATTTTCTCGTACAAGATCGACCTTTATTGATTTCTGCGATTGTTTCCGTAGCTGATGTTTTGGCTTTCCTCATATTAGTGTTTTCGAGATCGTCAACAGTTCGGGTATGCTTGAAGAGTGTGAGCTGACGAAAATCCGCCATCATAGCTTGGGCAACCGGAGTCATCTTGGCGACGATGTTTGCAGCGTGCATATCAAACACTAAATCAATTGCGTTCACCGTTTCTTTACTGTTGTCGTCGTCGTAGGTTTCTCGCGCGACATTTCCACCACATCCTTTCAGGACCATCGTCATTTGAGGAATATGAATGCATAAAGCCAAGGTTTCTTCGGCCGGATCAAATCTTCGTTTTAGCGTTGACGCCTTGCCTTGATACGATCCGGGTGTCGGTAGTCTGTCGCGAGAAGACAGCTTTTCTGACCCCGTAGTCTCTTTCGGGGATATGGCTTGAAGCGCCTGACAATACTGGGCATTCGTAAGAGTGAAGAAAATGGGTGGAGCTGTGCATTTCATTGTCCACTTCGGTGAACGATGCTTGTATGTGGTTTTTGTACCGTTGAAGACCAGTCGAGTTTTTCGAAGTATCCTTGATATTTTTCTTCGATTAATCTTGTATCCACTAGGCTCACTGCATAGGTCGGATATGCTCCTTTCGTTTAGCGAGTCAGCTCTTGACGATAACACTGGAATACTATCCAGGAAGAGCATTTCCACTGCTTCAATGATAAATACGAAAGAATCCTTGGGAGTTCCAAACTTTAATTGTACAGCGGATAGCTTTGTTTCCAGGATCGGTGACGTATCGCTATATAATAGAAGTATGTCCACCAGCGGAAATGACACACTTATCTCCACCTCACGCAATGCCGTGTGTGTTGTATCGCCGGACGTAGAACATCCAGGCTGCTCCGGTGGCGACACTGGAGACGCGAACACGGTGCTATTAAACCAAGTCGAAGAATTGGCGAATACTTCTTCAGCATTGTCCTTCAATTCCGGAATTGTGTCAATCTGGGAAGCAAAGTATTCAACCAATCTGTCTGCAATGGTCAGGCTGTGGATGTAGCGAAAGGGTCGGCACTCACACTTGAGAATGAATTTGCGTTTGGAAGAGTCAATCAATAGGTCAAAAAACCGCTTTGGTTCATTTAATTCCTTGGCATCACTGTTAGTCGGCGTGTTACGGCGATAATCATCTACAGTCGATGGGGACGCCATTTGATCTGGTTTGGGAGACGACGACTCAAGCATGAAAAACAATTGATGGGAGCTGTTAGCGTTCAGAGTTGTCCCATTGTGATCACCAAACTGGAGGATTTCAAGTGATTGGAGGCTGGCCGTCAGCGTGAGCGCTTTCGCGCGTCTGATAAACCCAAAGAGTATTCGCGTTAACTCGACCTTGAGAAACTCCTGGGTATGTGCCCTACGAGTTGCTGTCCTCGGAATAATCTCAACGAGAGAAAGGCTAAAACTCATGACCTCAACATTGAACGCGAATAACATTGCCTTGGAACTATGCCGGCGCTCTTCCTTGACCGCCAATGCCGTGGACGACATCAGCATCTGTTTCATAACCATCTCATATAAAAGTAATCTCTCAACTGGCGCCAGTCCATGCAAAAGGGATGAGGGAGTTGGTGTGCTTGTCGCCGAAGATCTCCATTTCTTCTTCCAGCCAACTTTTTTCACAGATTCACGTCGATTTTGCTCTAGCTCGTACTCTTGCTCAGCACAACGCCGGAAAAACACGACTGTCTCGGCATCCATCTCGTCTTCTAGCTCGAGAAGACGATGTTGCTCCACATCATTTCCATCGGGTTGGACTTGTTTGTCGGGTATTGAACCAGATTTACTAGCAGCTGCTGCCAGGATACCTTTTTTGATGGTGGTATACTCTTTCCGAATTAGCCATAGCTTTGCGAACAGAACCCAACTACACCGAGTGCGATGAAGCGATCCCGCCGTCTTTCCCTTTTTTAAGGATAACGAAAATAGGACCTGAGCGCCATACATGCCATGTTTCCACCACGCGCGAGGATTCTCTTTGACCGTCTGCTTTGGGCGTCTTTTATGGATGTGGATATGCTTCAGACATGTTTCATAGGCCGAAATGGAATTGATTGAGCCGACCAATGCGCTGCACTGCTGTGGCGTGACGGCCGTGTTAATGGAGCCAATCTCGGTGACGATCTGAACTTTCGGAGTCACGGTCAGCGCAGAATCGTCGTGATTGACAGTGAGCTTGGCTGTCGTAGTGAAGGGATGCAGTATGTACATTTCTGGCGGTGGTTTTTGCTGCCGTTTAAGCGCTAGGTCACGAACACTTGAGCTGTCATCCATGTAGCATCCAGCTTGCACAACCTCCAGTGTTCGGTGCACGAGCATGGTGTGCGACTGCGCGCGGTCCATGAATGAAGCTTGCCCGGTTGCGTTGGTCGTGCGAATGTGTATATAATCGATCGTGATCCCCATGGCGAAGACACGAGAGGAGATCGCCTGCGTGGTGTCCTCGTACCGTACATGGATGTTCTTGATCTCAAAGCACACGTTATCCATGATATTGTGCAGGATCTTGTCGCGATACCCCCACGCCGTCGTGTCAGTATTGGCTCCTCCGCCTACTGCATCCGCCGCCGATGGCCGAGTGCCTAGACCTGCAGCAGACAAACCAGACGACTCGAGTCCGATCCCTTCGTCGTTGGCGTTGTTGACCAACAATTCGTGCATTCGGATTTCTTGCTGCTTGGTAAATCGCATGCGCATCGCGTACAGATCATCGTCTCCGCCGTCATTCTCGTTGGTGCCAGGGTGCACAGGGGCCACTAGCACGTACACATCCTCCACCACGATACGCACAGCCTCCTTGGTCAACCGTTTCCAGGGCACTTTCATGGCCAGGCGGCCGATCGTACCCTTCTTGACCTGCAACGGCAGCTGGAACTTTTCCAGAGCAGCGGCACGCAGCGTGAGATCACGCACTTCCACTTTGCCTCCAAACAGGCCAATCTTCATCTTCTCGGCATCCAGTCCGTCCACCCACTCGGACACATACTCGACCAAGATCGATTCCACGAGCTTCTCAAACATGCTTCCAGGAAGTAGGTATAATTAACAGTCGAACTAACTCATTCACAGTCAATCAACAAGCAGCACCCTTCCCGCGGCTGCCCGCCCTGCACGCAATTGAGCGTATGCGAGCTCTTTCCTCCTCTGGCTTTGACCGCAGGAACGCACAGCGCGTGCTGTTTTCTTTCTAAACGCCTTCATGTTCATGCGCATGTTGTTGGGATCCGTTATTTTTCGTGGTTATGTTATGGGACTGTCATTATCAGTGGGCTATTGACGAACCAAGGGGTAAGTCACCGCCTCTTCGCATGTTTTGCCGGTATCAGACAACAGAGGTTCTATAGTGTTAAGTGTCATTTTTATTTTTAACGAAGCGTCACTTGAACACTGCAGTGAATGATTCACATGGGCAAACCGCGGACAGCGCGCAAGAATGCTCAAAAGCGCCGCGCGCGCCGCGTGTTTGCTGCGATCGCGAGCGAATTGCGACAACATGTAAGCACGAGAGGGGAGGGGCCTATGTATGCGTATGTGTGCGTGGCTTTGATGATGCATGCGGGGCCTGCTATTATCGTAGTCGACTCAGACGTGGGTTTTTTTAACTTTTTTATTTGCAATGGCGCTGTGATTTTTTACGTGTCCGTATTGGGATGGTTGACTTGTAAGTAGGAAGCCGACAAGTGGACACGTGAAGCCATTGAGCTGGAGCAAATGCGCAACGAAGAGGAGAGACAACATGTCCACGAAACATGGGTGCGAGCTGTCGCGCGGTCAAACGAGGCCTTTGAAAAGCAACAACGGATTGCTGCGGAGCGGAAACAACTCTTGGCGGCGATTAGGAAGGTAATGTGATAGTGGGAGGCTATCCGCTTGGCTACTAAGTAGTTGGCCCATGTGGGTATTTTCTGCGATGCAAGGCGACTGACGTTGACGGTGCGTACAGGAGATGGAGGAGGAAGAGAATAGAGAGCAGATAGATGACGACAATGCACAATCGAAGGGTCATGCGGGTCCTAAACCAAGCCCGGCACCGACCCCCATGCCGTCTAGCGATCTCACTGGCGCATTATTGGTGGGTGGAGGGGGTGCTTTGCTTGCTTTGTTGTGCTGTGTGTTCAAATCGGATAGTCGCTTACTTGTTAATTGTGATGTCCCATCATCCGTAGGCCAAGGAAGCTGAAGCGAGCGCGTACGCCGCTATGCGAAATGCTCATGTAAGTTTTGGTGACCACGACGGTAGTACCGACTTTCCAAGAATACAACAGCATGGTGGATATGAGCTAGCATTTCAAGTTATATACTTGCGGGTTTGTTGCCAATGGTAATTAGAATCGAACACGCAAACTCAGCGCGGTGGCGAGGCTTCCGTGCCCGTTCTACTCGCGAACAGGATGCTGTCCATTTCCAGACGAGCAGTGCAGTGGCACGCATATCCCGCCGTCACGGAGCTGCTTCTTGCTATTACAGGTACTACTCACGGCAAATTATCGTTGTTCGCTTCTACCTTTATGATATCTATCGCTGAGATCCTTGTTCTTGCAACACGTACGAATGTAGAATATGGCGATGCAATCAACTACGGACAAGAGCTCTGCAAGAATATCATCCGAGCAAGAGATTCGCTATGAAGTGGAGAAATTCGGCGAGGTCCTCCGGATCGAGGTACTGACCATATATGCCATTGTTTTGCGGTTGTGACAACTGGGTAATCGTATCTTCGTGTATCCTTGTTTGTGGAGATCGTACAAAATGAAGCACCGCATCTTCGTGGAAATGTGTACATCGAGTTTCGTACAGCGAAATCTGCTCATTCTGCCTGGGCTGGGTTGCGCTTAAGATGGTTTGCTGGTCGTCGAATTCATGCGCATCTAGCATTAATGAGCAGCTGGGAGCTTGCAGTTTGTGCTGACGCGTTGCAAATGCGATGCGCCCGAGGAGTGAAGGCCTGCAATTACTTGCACCTAACCAAGCACTTGGTTACCGCAGCGAACCCAACTCAACCAGCACAAGATTTCGACGCTATTATAAAATATTTTGATCCTCACGCATCCGAGCGACCGAATGCATCGGACATTGTTCGAAAGAAACCCACGGTCACGTTTCCCAAGCGAAATCGTGCTCATGTAGCCGATCAAGAAGGAAAGCGAAAGAGAAATCGATCTCGGAGTCGCAGTCGCAGCGATGATGGGCGAACGTCTCGAAAGGATCGAGATAGATACTCTCACGTGTCAAATACAAAATCACACCGGTGATTTAAACGAAATGATAAGAGGAGTAATTTTTGAGATTTCAGCAAGACGTATGTCAATTCACGACAACGGATGATGCGTAGAGTTGAGAATAAGCAACCGGTGTTCTGATAGATGAACTTCTTTCGTATATTGGAAGAAAACAACATTGAGACTCATCTCAACATATACAGTGGGTTGCCGACAGATTTCACCAACACAACGTATTGCGTTCTCCGGGCATGTTTCTTTAGCTTGGGATGCTACCTACATCCAAGCTCACGACCAATTCTTACGGTGTTTTGCTCATATATTCCTCGTAACTGGCGCCAAAAAGACGACCGATATCACGGCGCAAGTCGTCCTTGGACACAGTCCATCCTGCAACAGCCATCTTGTCGTACATATCCACAAGGATATCTCCAATCACCTCGCGCGAGTGAATCCACTTGTAGATTAACTGATCAAGTACGCGAGCATCCGAGTGCTGGCTCGTGAAGGCCGTCCCAAGGATCTCGATACGCTGGCGCGTCATCTCATCAATGATAGACGGGTTGTTGCAGTACCACCAGCAGCCATACAAATGCAGGTTTCGAAACTTGTTTGCAGTCACGGTGACCTCATGCTGGTTGACTCGTGACAGGTACGTGGCCAAAAATTTGACCTTCGGGAAACCACGGCAAAGTTTAATGAGAATGTCCACGTCAGTGGGCTTGACGCCGTCGCCAGCAACACCCAGCCGCGCGTTAATGGGGCGCACGCTGTCAAATTTGAGAGCGATCGGCAGGTTTTTCTCTTGCGCAAGTGGGAGCAACACCTTCAATAACAGGTCCGCGCCGCTTGGCTTGTCGCTTGGTGCGGCATCCCCATTGCTCTCGCTATCAGGGAAACGGAAGGTAACGGGGACACTTGACATGAAGTACTCGGGCTCCATGATTTCGATCCACTTGATCAAATACTGGCGACAGCCTTCCAGCGTATGCGGGAGCTGAAACACGTCCAATGCCGGGCCCATGGACTTCCAGTCACCGAGCAAAACCTGATCAACACGCAACGCGGAACGGAAGTATGTACGGGACCACTTTGCAGGTGGCGTACCGGATGCGGGGTCACCTAGCCAATGGCGCGCCTCCTCGGGCTCAAAAGGGATGTTGGTCATCACAGCATACTTCAGCCCTGAAAGACGGAACACTGTATCCACGTATTCCTCCGGGTCCTGCTGTTCGAACCAGTTTTGGATTGCCGCGAGATCACGCTTCTTGACTAGTTCACCCAACCCGAGAGCTGTCAGTGTTGTGACGACGCCACGACACGCCTCGGAAATCGGGGCTCGGTCAATGAAGAGGTGCTGCCAAATCAGAGATGCCTGGGTCGCCTTGGGCAGCGTGTTAAACTCTTCGATTTCCATTGGCGCTGTCATCATATACTCAGCAACCAAGTAATGGTACGTGAGCAACTCGTTCACACCCCATAGCATGAGTTTGCCATGACTTGGCGGGAACAAGTGCGTATGCACATCAATCACAGGCACTGTGGCCACCGTTTCTCTCACAAACACAGCCAATTCTTCGCGTGTACCAATATACTCGCTCGTGTCCGCATTGCGCATAACATCCGCCAGCACGTCCATTGCCGAGCATCCTGTTGATGGCTTGCTCTCCACCAACCGTTGATACAGCGTGGCGACCTCGCTGGCGAACTCGGCATGTACACTGTTGCTTAAATTGAATCCGTCAACCGTGCTCAATGCCGACGCAATGGCGACACCAACGGTCACGGCCAATTCCGAGCTCGCAGAAGCCGTCGCTGGTTTGACGTGGGTCGCACTGCTGCTCTTACTAGCAGACAACACATGCGTACTTGCACGGCGCAACAACTTTGCCACAGCCCCAGTCGTTCCATCCATGAATTCGTATTTCCCGGTCGATACATTGGCGGTCAAATCATTGCCGTACGTCCACGTCTTGTCTGAAATCGAAAAACGTGGCTTCCGATCCTGCAACGCATCCATTTGGCCGACAAACACCGGTGTCGAGGAGACCGTGGAAGGACGTCGTGACTCCTCCTGGGTAGGTGTCAAGTAACGAAGCAGAACAGCTGTGGAAAACGCCATGTACACACTGGGGCGATACGTCGTTGAGGCACTCGTAAGCGCAGCGACACTGCTAAACAGACGTACACCGTACTTGAGCATCGCGTTCTGAGCCACCCAGAACGTATCCAGTCCAAAATGCGGGTGCGATACACGCGTCGTCCATTCATCGAATGCGGTCTGTGCATCTTGTTCTTTCACTCCCTGCTGTACCAGTGACGGTCGGATATCCTTTGCAAAGAGAAGGTCAAGGTACTGGCGCACGACCGGGTACTGCAAAAGCGAGACCGTGTTCTTGACACGCGTCAATGCTAACAAGTACACCGTTGCCGTGTGAATCGCATTGGCCACTCGAAGTTTGATCATATGGTCCTGTTCCAGTTGACCGGGCACGGTGCGGACCACGACACCGGGGTGCTTCGTGAGCTTCGGCAAGTGTGGGGTCAGCACACCCGTAAGGTCTTCAATCACTAGTGCCTTGGAAGGCATGGGCTCCGTTGATGGCACAAGCGTGTTCGATGCGCGATGCGCCGTGATACAGTCCACCATCGTGTTATGGAACACGACCTGTGTGTTGAGGTAGTTCACGAAGATATCCCACGCATTAGCCGTGGGCTGACCAGGCCAAGTCGCCGCGATTACACACCTGCGTTACAATATGAAGAACGAAGCACAATTGTTCAGAGAGGGGAAAGAGAAAAAGAAAACACTGTCAACATCCAGCCAGTTGAAGATACGACAACGCTACGTACTGCTTGATGGCGTCGCCGTTGGCTGGGAGATTATCCGTATTGAGAACCGAGAGCATGTTCTCTAGGTAGAAAGATAAACATCCCACAAAAGCAACAGATTTTCGTCAAGATCTGGTTCCCAACGTCTTTCATTTCGTGCACTGGCCACTGGAACACGGGTCAACGTACTGGGGATAGCCTGCGAGCAGCGGTACAGGAACTCGGAGAGGTCTCGGATAGCCTGGCTATCGGCAGAGATGCCGCTCTCCGTGACCCCCACTCCAATGAACTGCAGCTTGGGCAGCTTGCTGGGCAGCGCCAAAAACTCGGAACGGTTCGAGGCATCCCCCAGTGACCCCACAGCTGCACGCGTACGAGTCATAAAGCAACAACAAGCATGAGTACGCACACACACAAACTGCAGACCAGGGATTGCAGTGGCCTCACCTTCTACAGTCACACTCGCCGTGTGGATGCCGCCGTCACGCTCCACCGTGTCCACTTCATACACGCCCTGTGAGGCCCTGCACGACGAGGAGAAGCTCGTGCCGCGCGTCTGCATCACGACCACGCGGCTGCCGATGCTGTGCAACGCTGGCACCAGCACGGCGCGCTACAGAGGCGGGAAATGAGGTTCCCATTCATTAATATTAGCAGCCGCCATCCACGAGGACATCAATGTTCCAATTCCCGCGCATCATATGACCCGGGTGACAACGAGAGACGGCGGAATAGCCAGGTACGCACCAGGAAGCGGCCACTGCCGATGCAAACCGAACGTGTGTCCTCGTGGAATGTCGCGGAGGTGAGCGCCTGCGCCATTCTTCTCCAGTCTTGTCTTGATCAGGTCTCCTGGTGTCTTGTTCGCCCAATATTGAGTGCGTGTGTGGGTGTGACTGTGTGTGTGGTTGGCGATCTTTTCGTAGGAGGGCAATATTATTCAGCCGGACAGTATAAAATGAGTCCATAAAGTTAACGTTATACATTGGGTAAATTCCAAAAGGTGACTCAAATCCAAAAACCTCATCAACAGGTGACTCAAATTGTTTTAAACACTGAAATACAAGAAGTTGTCGTAAAATACGATTATAATACGGGTACTGGGCG
>JAADWT010000436.1:0-20746 GCA_023336285.1 Pythium grandisporangium
ACCCACCCGCCCATGAAAGGAAGACAAGGAAGGGTCGATCCGCCCTTGAATTCTGGTGATGTTTACGTAGCTCCCCGTTAAGTCCGATTAACCCAGAGGATCGGATTTAGTGTGTTTCATACTAAGTGGAGGGTGATTTTCAAGCAATCCAAATGCGAATGGTACTGTATTTGCATCAATCGGATGGGGGAAATGGTTCTGCGACACATTTGAGTTGACTTGCTTGCCTGGGAACGATACAGTAAGGTTGACTATGTAGGGATTCGATTGTCAGCAGGTAATCAAGTCGCATCAAGGTTGTCTCCCTACTCGCCTCGATATCATCGCGAACTGTGTGATAAATCAGCGCAAGATATATCACCGAGGTCATGGTGATTCATCACATCACAAAGTGTATGATGATTTCAGCGCTTTGGGTCCACTCATGGTTGATTGTGTGAAGCTTTGGGTTACCGCGAAGCATCGCAAAGGAAGCATTTGGTCATGATTATGACCGATGTGCGCTGGATATTCCTGCTACAGTATTTCATCGAGCTGTAGCAACCGGAAAAATGCAACACACACTATTAGCGTCGGACGCCGATGAATGTCTCGCTGTGTTATACCGTAAAGCCAAATTAACGCCGTGAAGCTTCCTTGAGCATACATATCGCACGACAGAGGTTCAGAGAGAAGGAGAACGAGAGATCAAGGCCATGACACGCACAGAAGTGGTGGGATACAGTGCCATCGATATACTTTTGCCACAATCCACCTCGCAACTCTATTAAGCAGACTCCTCCGCCTTGGCGTCGCCGACCTCGCGGGCAGCCTTCTTGGCCCGGAAGCGGTTGAGCGGCTTCTTCGCCGGGTCAAACTCACGCAGGGTGACCGTCAGGTGCGAGTGCGGGTGATGCATGATACCCGAGCGGCCTATTAAACGAAACACAACCATCCATAGCGTATCACAATTAGCACAGTAATGTATGTTTTCCAACAACAAATACACCAACAGCAATGAATGATCCAACATCGAAGCAACGCACCTCGGCCCATGATGCGAAGACGCTTCAGGTAGTGGCCCTTGTTCACAAAGCACTCAGCCACCTGAAGGTTCTCTGGCTCGATCTGGTGCTTAATGTCGGCCAAGTTGATCGCGTTTTGCACCGTCTTGCGCACAATCTCGGCCTTGCGCTTGGGTGAGAACTTCATCTGCAGGATCGCCTCCTTGGCCGAGAGGCCACGAATCTGCTGCGCCAGGTACGTCAACTTTCGGGGACTGTAGCGGATGTTCTTCTTCATCGTAGACACCACGCGCATGTCGCCGGGCTCGGTCGCATCCAGGAAAGCCGCCGTGGCATCCTCCTCCGCGCCCGCGTTCGTCGCATCCGTCGCGGCCGTCGAAAAGGGATACTGTGCGCCCCACACGGACCCGGTCTTCGCGGTTGTCAGGCGCATGCATAGACCATTAGTGGTGCTGGCGCTGCGCAGCGAGAGCGCCGTCAGCTGCGTGCGAAGAGCTCCCAACATCATGCACACCTCCCACTCACTTGGTGATGATTCCTGCGGCGATCGATATGCCTGGCACCGCCGCCACCCGCCCCACCCCGTCAGTGGTGGAGGTTGGGCGATCGTATCGCTTTTCAGGGGGAAATACCGGTTTTGCGCACACGCACGAGAGGGGATCGTATCGGTTCGTAACATGCCATCGAAACCCAACGTTGCGCAAAATTGAACCCATGATCCATTGATGGCCAACAAGAAGGACCCGACCGACAGACCAGCTACCTATGACAACAAGAAGGGATCAATGAGATGAGAAGTGGAAATGACAACACGCATCCTCCTCCAAGCGCTGCCTGCGCGAAGAGGGGTGATTGATCGCCGCGTATTTACTACGACGACTACGAATACAACGCCAGCTACGTCTTTCCCTCTTTACTGCACTATGAGTTCATGTATGGGATTGTAATGCGTACGGATGTATGAGATGGAACTGAGCGGTTAAATCGGCAAAGAAGAAGAAGAAGAACCACAAGCACGCAGCGGCCTGCTCGTCTACGTAAAGGGCGAGGCCGTGCGCGTCTTCTTGTCGGATATCCAGATGCGCAGCTTCTCGGGCTCGCTCTGTGTGTCCACGCTCGCGAGGTCCTCCACATCCACACTGGCACGGATCGAGTCATCCAGCAGCCATTCAATATTCACTTCAATATCCGTACGATTCGAGACCAGGCGCATGAGCTTGGACACAAACCGTTGACGGCCCTCGGGCTGCAGCTGCGGGATCTCAATCCCGCGCACCGTGATCTTGTTGGCCGGTGTGCCGTTCACAATGTCGGCGATCCAGGCACCAAGGTATTCAAACTTGTCGGGGCGGTTCTTGCAGACGTCGCGTCGCAGCGAAAGCAAAAACTCGGCCGTGAATTGCTTGCACGACTTTTGCAGCTTGTCCTGCACAAGTGCCTCGTTCAGCATCTGCATGGCATCCGTGTTCTCCATGCCATGCGTGCCCAGGTCGTAGCACTCGGAGCAGAGATGGTAGTGTGGGCAGACGCTGCAGCTCCAGAGATGCCCCACGACGGGGTCCACGCCACAGCCGTCACAGCTCACGCCTTGGTGCACCGCTGGTTTCTTGCGCATCAACGCCGAGCCCAGCAGTGAGCTGCCGTAGCTAAACGCCGAGCTGAGCCGTGCCATCGAGGCATTGCGCGCGCCCTCGTCCGAGCTCGTGCTCTTGGAGCGTGGCAGCTCGGGCAGGTCATGGAACGGCCGCGCAAACACGATCGTGCGTGGCGCCGCGACGGAATGCAGCAGTTCCTGCACCTGTTCACTTGTCATATGGGTCGCCAGTGGCAAATGGTTGATGCTCACGAGGTCATCGCCCGAGACGACACCGGCACGGTACGCGGCACCATCTCGGTCCACGTCGGCGACCTGGATGGCGAGCCCGGCCACCTCAGTCACGCTGGTCCGTGTACGGAAGCCCAGGTCTTCTTCATTGAATGTGACCTCAAATGTGTTAAGCGGCGGCATCTGCTGGTCCGTCTGTACTTCCACGGAATGGGAACGTGAGCCGGCTCCCCCAAAGAAATTGCCAATCGCCGCCGAGGAGGAGCGACGCACGGGGAACCGCGCCGTCTTGCAGGCCACGTCGCTGGCAAACTTGGGCGGCTTGGCGTGAATAAACACACGACGAATGTCGTGCAGCGCCCGCACCGACAGGTCGTCATCTGCAATGCTAGGCCCGATGAACCGGTGCGAGGCAAACTCTTCCTCATAGTCGTGGAAGCCCATACCCCCAATGCCCAGCGGGGTGCCCAGGTTGTCGTCATCACTGTGCAAAAGGTCTTCGTCGTTTTCCGTGTCGTTCTCGGGGGAATGCACCGCGCTCATGCGCTTGCTCGACACCAACTTGCTGGCCACACTCGCCTGGGGGCTTTGCTCCTTGTCCACTTCTTCCTGTGTTCCATCCTCCGTGGGCGTCGCGAGAAGATGCGGTGTGCCAGGAGACGACAGGAAATGCTGGGGGGTGCCCGGTGACGGGGGCTCGGCCGTCGACGGCCCCAGGGCAGGCGACATATCGTAGTTCACCACGGGACTGGCGGACACCACGGCCTCGGCCTCGGCCACGGACACGGCAATGGGCGGAACAACGGCGTCGCGCTCGTTGTCCGTAAATGCTGCGGGCGATTGCGGTTGGGGCGAGCCACCGTCGCGGGGCGTCGAAGGGCCGACCGATGTCAGCGCGTCTTGCAGGGAGGCTTCATCATCGCGTGGTGTCGTGGGCGCGACCACGGCCTCGGCCTCGGCCGAGGTGGAGGCCGCGGCATTGGGCGACGCCAACGCAAAGGTCACGACGGGGGAGACCGGCGGAGACCGGGGCATTGCCCCCTCCTCTGCGACGGGCGATTGCTGCGCCGCCACCGCGGGCGCTGGCTGTAGGTCTGTCTCCATGCTGTTCCGTGTGTAGTGTGTGTGTATGCGTGTGGTTATTGCGTGGTGTCCAGTGTGCGTCGTGGAGGGTGGTCACTATGGCCTCGTCGTGGCGATGCTTGTGGGGGGTGTAGCAGAGGCGAGAGTGCTGGCGCAAGTCCAGTCAGGCAGTCAGTCCAAAAAAGTGGCCCACATGATACCGGTTACGCTTGATCCCCTCCCCTTTTCCTCCGCCCTCCGCTTTTCGGCTTTTCCTCCTCCTTCTCTCCTCCTCACCTCTTCCTTTGCTTCTTTCTGTCAGTCCTGCTACCGGTATGTATTCTCAGGCGTACCTACCAGGCAATACGTAAAACGGTACAAAGTGAGATATTTCAAGGGTCTGGAAACTGAGTAAGGTTAACTAAGGACGTGCCTGTTTTGGCATTGTTGAGAACTACGTAGTACCGCATTTTGGTATTTGTGCTGAGGCCTTTCCCCCAGGAATAATGGGTTCACTTTGTGGCGAACGAATGGATACACATCCACTATCGGTACCCATTTCTAAATGAGACAGAAATGGAATCTGAAGAATGCGTTCGTTTACAGAAGAAATTGCGATGGACCGCATTTGTTGTCGTTATAGTAGACGCGCGGCAATGATGCTGAAGGATCATATGTGGTATCTTGGCATTCCATCGACTACTCGGTAGCACCCTGGCGTACTCGAGTTTGGGAGAGTTTCCCCTTATTTGGACGACTCCGCCCCACTCATATGACCCGTCATCTTCTTGGCGAGGCCAGCGCGCATAAGGACGCCAAACTCGTCAAAATCAATCTTGCCGTCCCCGTTCACGTCTACAGCCTGGATCAGTTGGTCGATTTCGTTGTCTGTGATGGAGACGTTGCCCAGCACGCGGAGCACATGCGCTAGTTCGACACTATTGATATACCCGTCCCCGTTATTGTCAAAGAGCTGAAGTGTGCCGTGTGTGAAATACAGAACCAGGCCATGTCAGATTTGACTCGCTTGCTTGTTTTGTATGCATTGAATCCCTTCATCGCAAGTACTTTCAATAGCACGTAATGGTCAACCAAGTAAAACGTACATTGAATGCTGCCTTCAGGTCTGTGTCGGTAAGCGAACCACTGTACATTCAAAATCACCCAATATCAGTCCCCATAAAGAGTATGTGCTATGCGGCCGCCCTTACATTCAAAAGGACGACCGCACAGGCTTCACGTACCGCTGGAAGAGCCGTTTGTTCATCATGGTGACAAACTCCATAAAAGAGATCTTGCCATCTCCATCCGTGTCGGCGTCGCGCATGATTGCATCAATTTCCACCCTAATAAAAAAAGTAACGACACACTTCCGCATTCATGATCCACAATTATTGTAGGGCAGCACCACTCCAACAGAGCCATATGGGTCTTACGCGGTGAGTCGTTGGCCAAGTGCCCGCATGACGCTTGATAACTCATCTTTGTCAATCCCACCGGATTCATCCTTATCAAAGAGGACGAAAGCTTCTTTGAACATATCCATGTTGACAGTCGAAGTGAGTTGCAAATCCTCGCTTGAAGAGCTGACTTCCTTATCCGTAGCTTTTTGGTCATCATCCTCGAACTTGAAATGTTGAACACCCATGATGACTGTCAAAATGTTAGCACGGAGTTTCTGCAGGCGCTGATACGATTGCAGGCGTTGCGCGTGGCCATCAGGGAGTGGTGTCGTGGCAGTTGTCTGTCCACGAAGCCATGGGTGTTGCAACGCCTGCGTCGCAGTCAATCGGGTTTCTGGATTTGGATCCAGTAAGCGAGCGAGGAAATCCTTTGCATTTGTCGACAGGTCGTCGTACCAGACGTTGTCAACTGCACATCGTAAGAACAGCACCAGCCACGGCCGCGAGCCATTCATCAATGTGCGCATTGCCATACCGCCATTTAGAGAGCAACTGGTCTGTCATCTGTGTACGTATACTTACCGTCGTATGACCCATGTGCAATCTGCGTTATGATTTCAGCATCCGAATTATCCCCCCGGGGATCAAATGGATGCACTCCCGTAAGCGTTATGTAGGCCTAGAAATCAAATTGTACACAATAATAAGGTTCATAAAAGTGTGCCTGCTAACCAAGTGGATGCCCAAATACCTCTTGACGTACCAAAACACCGAATGCCCACATATCCACGGCAAACCCTTGTGGCTGCCGCTTGATAATTTCTGGTGCCCAATACGCACTAATGGATTGCAGGCACGAACAAGTGCACGATGTCAATGCCAAACACCAATCAATCGTCTAACACCAACTCACGTGTCGAGTTGATTAATGTACACATACATCGTGCCGTTGGGGTGGTCTTCGACTACCTGCTCTCCCATCTCCAATCGTTGACTTAATCCAAAGTCCTGTTGAGAGCGTCATCACGCACAAGTAGCAAGTGAATCACCGGGCACATATACTCCGAGTACAAGTTTACGGTCCTACTGAACCATACCGCAAGCTTGAGATCGGCATTGGTGGACTGGTCGGTGAGTAGAACATTTTCCGGCTTGAGGTCACGATGGCTATACATACCGGAAGCCACATAACCACAGACATGCCCCGCACATAAATCAGGTCAATTAGCTCCATACACTCGGACAACTCGCTGAAACTCAACGAAATGGCTGCAACTGTGGAGAACGAACCAGATGCCATGAGAGTGGACGTAGCAAAGAGCTTGGCATACATCTCGAAGCAAGCGGCTGGCATCACGCTCCGAGATTGAGCCCATATCTGCGATATAGTCAAAGAGCTCGCCTCCTTCCACGAGATCGGTGAACATAATGGTTTCATTGCGGAGATACAGGACGTCGTGTAATGATACGATGTTACGATGCAACCCCAAATCCTTCAGTGTATCAATCTGCCATCAGCCATGGATAGATATTCCAAATCGTTGTTCCGTGCCGTTAGTTAATCGGAAGTCCTGGAAATAAGAGAGATTATCTCATGTCTTCTGGTTAGCGCGCTGCATCCTACATACCTCTGCACGAATCGCCTGCAGCGATGAAAGCTTAGGGTCGAAGATCTTGGCGGCGACACACTACGATCGAATACACCCACTCATTGCTGTGAGACTATGAGATGAATATGGAAACCATGCAGAAAGCATGGCAAATCATACCGTATTGGATTTTGTATCCACCGCGAGGCGCACCACTGAGAATCCTGGAAGCAAATCGCCAATAAGAATTAACATCCACCCAAGCGATTGTTTAATCGGAACACCTAGAAGCGTTTGTTTTGCTGTCGAACATCGATCGTATAAAACCATACCTCCACGCCCCAGTTCCTTATAAAGCACATAGCGGCCACGTCTCTCTGGAACCTGCCTGCTCTGGCAATTCGTTTCTTCATCCCCTAGCAACGTCGCCGCTACCAATACGGCAGACGTCAATACACCAAACAGGCCAGCTCTCGCACCGCGATCGTTGCTGCTTTCTGGCTGAACCGAGATGGCGCAGGCCACAGGTCCGAGCGCCCCCGCGCGTGCTTGTGAACGAAGGTAGCTCCTGCTCGATATCGCCGCTTGCTGCGCGCTTCGCCTCACCACATTGCGTAGCATATTCGATCCGCTCACTTGCGCTTGCTGGTCGCTCGTGTTCTGGTTCCAATTTTTTTTTTTTTACTTTGACAGGCATGGTGCAAGGCGACATCAGCCTGTCTGTGCGCGGTTTAACGCATGATGATTGGCTCGTAAAAATGAGATGGGATTTTTAGCCAATGAAAGGGTGAGAAAAAGGTAGCCATCCCAGTCGAAGAAGAACAAGTTGAGTTGTCCAGCATACTGGTGATGGCTTCAACAACAGGATGCTGGGGGTGGAATAGATAGATATGAAAAAATTCGTCCGACATCCATTTGGATTTGTGTTCGTGCTAAGCCAGAGGTTGAGCGCTGCTGCTATTGCCCTGCGAACCGGCGCGATGACAGGCAGCTGTGCCCAAGTCATCGGACAACGAGTACCGGTACATCTAAGTATGTGATTTTGAGTAGGCTGTGTTTAATGGGAAATCTTATGCGGAATTCGGGAGTAAGCGGATAACGCAGTCGTATCGAATCATGGGGCTGCTGACGAAACGATCGCACGGATTTTCCTGTGTGTGACGCTGTACCGATGCAATCAAACTATCGATGTCAGGATCTTCGAGTAGGTTTTCCGGGATCCTTTGCCGTAGATCTATGAGACTCGAGGTCGTCAATGCCAACGGTGGGAGGGCTTCGTCTTGCCCACACTGCGTACTAATTGACGAATTTGCCGAGCGATGAAATTTGTTTTGGCAGATTCGCACGCGGTGTTGAAACTTATCCGAGAAGGCCATGCTGAGGTCCCAGAACAATGGTTCTGTAGAACACAGGCATATTACAAGGTGATCGAGAAGGTGATGGTTAGTATTGTTTGTTTTCGTGCTCACAGCCCAGTCCCACGTACTTCCAATATTTCGACGCAGCTGGTGAGGAATGAAGGATTGGAGCTCCATCAGAAACCGTGAGGGGGGAACGTATTTATCATCCGTTCGAAAATCGGCCAACGAGGAAGTGCATTCATCGACAAGTGTCCTAATTGACCCCGCCGACATTTCGACAGAGCAACCAATACGGCAGAGGCGGAGAACAAGGTCCGTCGCCTCCCAATAAGTAAGAGGGTTGCGTGTAGACCGAAGCGGGGACATTGCCTGCACGATATCCGCGCATACCACCTTCGAGTATCCCGCTTTTGCCAGCCAAAACACCATATCTCGCTTTAACGTCCACTCGCCTGCTTCGACTACGGCAGAAATCACGTCCAGCGGTTGTGTCATCATTTTTTGCACTGCAGACATAAAACTGGACGCAGTGGATCTATCGTGGCGTTCTTCTTGGCAGCAGCGGACCATGGAACCCAGCCTTGTTTTATTTTCGAGGTGTACGTGCGGAATTTGTCGTGAGATAGATAGATGCGTCATGAATGCTTGAACAAGTTGAAGCAGACTTTCCGTCGCCGTCGCATGCTCAACACAAAATTCCCACATCTTTTCGACAACGTCGGCATCCGGACGCATCGTTGTATTTTTCTGATTGCCCCCACTCTCCTGATCAATATTGTCAAGAAAGCGCTGGAAGTTTGAGCTGATCGATGATCTCCGTGTTTGCAAATAATCATAGACGATATTTAAATTGGAGTCACCGTCTCCAGGATTCCCTGGCCATGGCGCGGTAATATCACCGCTTTGGCGAATATCCTCCAATATCCCGAGTAGCTCGACCGTACTGCGGTGCTTGTCCAAGACGTGCGAACAATCATTTCTTCTAGGTTCCAGTGAGACGCACAACATTGATGACGCATGCACAGGAGGTGTAGACAGCAATCCACGGACGTTTTCGATCCCACTCCAGGTCGATATCAAACACACGGCAGGGAGGTATGCAGTTCCTTGACCTCCACAGGATTCTTTGTTCTTGGCAGTGCTTGAAACTTCTTCAAACATGAAATCTTCCGACACAGAAGCTGCTTGGCCAAGTCTGTCGTGTTCGTCGCCGATTACGATAAATCCAGCATTTACATGCAAATCCAACAATTGGTTATCACGGCCGCGCCCGGTAATATCTTGATCCTCACGATCTGCGACGTCGTATGCCTCCAGTACATCGTCCAAGGATTGTTCAGATGCCATGTCAGGATCCCAGTGATCTCTCGTCACTCGATAGATCCGTGATAGGATCTCGCCGGGATGGTTTGGCGATGATTGGGAGGACAGTCGGGTTGATAATGAGGACCCACCACTGTACCGGCGTCCAACATATCCGTCTCGATGCTCCACGACAACAACAAAGCGAATATCCGGATCGTCAGGAAACAAGTCTGAGTCATCTGCATCCATCGCCATCGTGATCATTGCCAACGCATGCAGTGCCCCGGGCTCGTCATTGGCGTACACACACAGTGCACTTCCATCAAGGTTCATAATGCGTGTGGCCAGGTAGGGCATGAGATCAACACGCGCAGTGGTTAGCGCTTGCGCATTGGGCATTGATACGACCGACTCCAGTTGCACCCAGAGAAGACTCTCCACGACACCGTACACTATACGCTCTGCATGGGCAGCATCCGCTATACGACTTTGAAGCATGCTCAGCAGCATTGTCACCTGCGGATGCAGCCGCAGCACCACGATCAGTGGCTCGTCGCATGGTGCATGACACAGCAAAGCATGCATGGGGTGGAAGGCTTGTGGTGCCGTCACAAACACCAGAACCACCGCCAGCTCCACCATTCCGCACGATCGTGTTGCCACACAGCGCTGCAATGCCGCAGACCACGAAGCTTCGATTGAAGCCTCAGCCGAGGCGTCACCATTCTCCTCGTCAAGGCAGCGGCGTGCCATTGTCAATCGTGGAACGCAATGCGATTTGGAAATGTGCAGCCCCTTTTTGTTGTTTTGGTTTGGTCTTGTCTTGCTCAAGAAAATTTTATCTGATTCCGTTCCCTGTCACGCCTGAGAATACAGTATGTGTCAAGCGACGCCAACCGCATTGAACGACGATCTTGCCATTCAAACCCGTCAGTACGACTTATGACGGCACGATGGGGACGATCTGGAGTCAGTGGCTAGAAGAAGGGAATGAGTTCCATAAGCAGAGGCTCCTGGATGGTGATGGCACGCGCGCCTTCTACGTCTCGCTCAGAGCCACGGTTACCGCGATCGTGAACACGACGGAAGAGATGGTGAACGCGGAAGAGTCGAAGTCTCACGTCCAGCTGATCCTCGAGCGGTGGTCCCGCGAAGCCGACATTCTGTACAGGCAAGCGAGTGACTTGCCGTTGGTCCTAGACGTCCCCAACGAGCTGAACGTCGAGCCATCGATCTCGCCAAGGAATGAGGCTACGGATGCCTCGGTGCGACAGCCAGCCATGACGGCCAACTCACGAGAAGAAAACACCTTGCGTGGCCTCTGCAGTGACAAATACAGCACCTCGGAATCCATTCACCAAGCGTTGCAAGGCATTGCCGCGACGCTGTCCGAGAGGGAGTTTCTGTCTGCGCTGACACAGTATCCGCGCGCCTGCCGGTTATTCATCACGCAGAGAGTGCACGCATATGGGGATGTCAGCACGCCAATCCGACTACTAACCATGAAAGGGCGACACGACCAGGCAGCGGATCTTGTCGGAAAGCTGGCCTACACCGCCGGCGGTGACGGTGGTGGTGACACTCTGGAGACGAAGAAGATGCGCCTCTCACAGATGCGGTCGCTGTTGCTGCTCGAAAAGGAACGCATGGACCCACGCCCGTCGTCACATCAGTACGCGCAATCGGTTACCCGAGCCATGGTGGACGAGATGCTGGCGCTTCTCGACACGCAGTATGAACTCGAGCAGCAATTCCAGGTGACCCACCTGATTGGCCGCTCACTCATCGAGACCGTGCATCAGCTCCTGTTTATGTACCCAACGTATCCACAAGCACTCGCTGCCGCCGCTGCTGTCGCCCAGCAGTACGCGATCTCGCCCCGTCAATTCTGGTGGGCAGTGCTCAAGGTCCTGCCGCAGACCCAGCAATGGTCAATCATCGTGGTGCTTGCAGCGGCCGTGCCGCCACCGTTCGGGTATCTGCCCATCGCCGAGGCGCTTCTCGAGGACGGAGAGCACCTCGAGCTTGCCCCGGAACTGGTCAAAAGCATATCTTCCCCCCACCAGCGCACCGCTGTACTCGCGCTCTTTAACCGGCAGGTCGGCGCCCATGCAGCACACGTCATGGCGTAAATGCATGCACGGGACGGTAAAAATAAGACGAACTCTTTGCTATCACTGTGTATTGTTTGAAATGGAGCAGGGGGGTGATCACGAACACGTCAAATTAAGCAATCCACATGCAGATAGAGGATTACGATATTAAAACCAAGTAGCCTTGGCGGTGTGGACAACAAATGCAACCATCATTTGCACGAAGTATTGTAGAAACAAGCCTTTCTGCTCCTCCGGACGCATTTGCTTTCGAACATCATTCGTCGGACCCTCCGGCAAACGCGCTGGCATACACGTTGGCGTAGCTTCTAAACCTTCGAGGCATGGCTTCAAGATAAACGCCTCGCACGATTTGCGAGCTAGAGAAACGGCTAATTGGTGGGTCGGTGTCTCTAGCGTCCTTCACATCCTTTGGAAAAAAATTGCGTTCCTTTTCTCGAGCTGTTTGCTGTCGATGGCATAATCCTCTGCGATGGTAATCTGGAGATACACCACGTTACTCTTCTTGCCAGATGCTCATTCTAGCTTCACGATGCTATCGAAATTCGGAAAATCATTACACGCAGAGTATCAGAATCCGAGCGTTTTATCATCTCTCCATCCCTCCAGTTGCTTCTCATAATCGCCAGCCATTCCGCGGCACGTTGCACCACCATTCTTCGGCCGCATGAGGTTCATGTTCAGATTTTTAGTTCATGTGTATTGCTTCTGTCTGGCAGCTCATATTAAGCCACATAGAGCTTCATCATGTTGTCGGCACCAAGGCGGTGGATGAAGATCTCAAACACACTTCCTGCGAGTAGTTCGTTTCCAGCACTTTTCTCCCACGTATAGATCGAAAGCAGGGCATCTGACGTCAGCCTCGGAGCAAGAACAGCGTACTCTGCATCGCTAACCTGTGGCCAATACCGCCTCACGGTTAACAAGGTAATCCGATTGGTTTCATTCGGATCTTCGCTGATAAAGGTGTGGTGCAAATAGACAAACTTGTGATTGTCCGGTCAGTGCACTAAAACGGTTGGATTGCAGGTTCATGCTGTCATCCACGTAACTGGTCGCATCATCAATTGCGTTGCGAATGAATTCCTGTGTCAAGAGTGTACCGCCAGAGTAGTAGAAACATTCTTCCATATCCTCAGTGTCGAACCTGTAAATACTGCCTCCAATCGACAAGAGATCGTTGTATGACCAGCAAGGTAATAGTAGACAACAATACGCATCCGTTCGTACTTGAGAATTCCGATTCACTTACTGCGACGTTGCCAATAGATGAAATGTTTCGAGTCCTTGCAGAATACGGCCGTAGTGCAAACCATCCAATAGCAGCCATACACCATCAACTGACTCCCTGTTGCCGACGAAGCTTGGCGTATATGTGACCAGCTTCTAAATTGTCACAATCTGGAACCACAAACTTCACAATTTGATCTCCTTGTAGTTTGGTCAATTAGCAGTCAATCAACCCATTCCTCTTATGCTTGAAGACGAGAACGTCGGCTATCACGCGCAACAGCGTCGACTTGGCAATCCCTGGCGAGCTCACGAAGATCCTTTTTTTCTTTTCTTTTGGTTTGCACGCACATTGACGTTGCCCGGAACGGACTCGTGAAACCATCCATCAACAAGAATTGACACGACCTTGCTTGTCTTCCGATCGCCAACAGATGTCACGATTGCTGGTACACGCTCCCAAGCTGCTCCTGAAGCTCCTGATCGAAGGGATCTTGTGCACAGCCCCAACACCCCATTCAGTCAGCGAAGCGCATTCCTCAGTGAATGGCTCCCGATCGTTCAAGACAACGGATCGCGCCATGGCCGCTTGAGCTCTGCGCTGCGTATCAAGATGCTGCCAGTCGAGCTGTCAAAGACCCTCCTCTGCTGGTGCATATGCAAAGCAGCAGAAGTGCATCCGCAACGCACTACAGTAATAATACCGTTGTGCAAATGTTACCGTTATTATTACCATTGCTACTGGGTCATCCATGGTCATTGCACTTTCCTTTGCAAACCCAAGTTGAAGTTGCCAACTTTTTAGTTTTGGTTTTACAAATGCGTAATTACCCATGTTGAACTTGGGCAAGAACGTTCCTAACTGCACATAAATGATAAGAGGAAGTGAGGGGGAGGATGATGGATGAGAGTGACCCAGCCCCATCATTCCAGTCATCACGAGTCACCAGAGAGGATCTTGCTCATCAACGAAACGTACGCAAGCTACAGAAAGCGGGTTGCGACGCGTGTAGCATAGCTCCATCCCTCCATCTTCATCACCCCCCCCCCTCCATTGTGATCGATATGCTCCGTGTTCGAGGAGCGATCCCACGTGCGCTGCGCTCCGCGGCGTCGGCGTCGGCGCCAATGGCGTCCTCCATGCGGGCCGCTCCACGTCGCACATTCGCGTCTTCCTCTTCCTCCTCGTCGACGGCGGCGCCGGCCTCGATCGAGGCGATGGCGATGCGCGCCATGGCCACGGCATTCCGTCAGTACGGCCACATGGAGGCCGCGCTGGACCCATTGGGGCTGCGCACGCCGCGCGCGGTGGATGCGCTGGCCAAGACCGAGTTTGCGCCTCTCCTGGATCACACGACCGCGGGTGTAGCCGAGTACGAGCGTCTCCGTGCAGCGTATTGCGGAGCTATCGGGTTTGAGTTTGAGCATGTCTCGTCGCCGCAGGAAAAGCAATGGCTCGCCAATGCCGCCGAGGCCATGGACACGAAGTTCCCCGTGTCCCCCTCGGACCTGCGCAACGCCTACACGTCCATGCTGATGGCCGATGTCTTTGAAAGCTTCATGGCCAAGAAGTTTGCGTCGTTCAAGCGGTACTCGGGTGAAGGTGCCGAGGCCATGCAGCCAGCGGTGCTCACGGTGCTCCAGGATGCGGCACGCAGTGGGCTTTCGGATGTGGTCATTGGGATGCCGCATCGCGGTCGTCTCGCCATGATGGTCTCTCTACTTGAGTACCCCGCCCACAAGATTTTCCACAAGGTGCGCGGCTTTTCGGAATTTCCCGAGGGCACCGAGGGCGTGGATGATGTCACGTCACACCTCGCGCAATCCGTGGACAAGCAATTTGGCGACAAGAAGGTGCACGTCTCGTTGCTGCATAACCCGTCCCACCTCGAGATTATCAATGCCGTCACGACGGGCAAGGTGCGCGCCAAGAATGACGCTGGTGCCAGGGCCATGGGCTTTTTGCTGCATGGTGATGCTGCGTTCTCGGGCCAGGGTTGTGTCCCTGAAGGACTCTCGCTGTCGCAACTGCCCAGCTTTACGACGTCGGGCACGGTGCACTTAATCGTGAACAATCAAGTAGGGTTCACCACCACGTACCGAGATGGGCGCTCCACGCGGTATGCGTCCGATGTCGCGAAGGCCGTGGAGGCACCCGTCCTCCACGTGAATGGCGAGTCGGTGCATCACGTGATTCAGGCCAGTCGTCTTGCCGTGGCGTACCGAAACGCGTTCCAAAAGGATATTGTCATCGACCTCATGGGGTTTCGTCGGCATGGTCACAATGAAGTGGACGAGCCCAGGTTCACGCAGCCCGTGATGTACTCGGCGATTGGAGAGGCGGAACGGTTCCCCATCAAATTCAGTCAGGAACTGCAAGCCGCTGGATTGGTGACGGAACAGGGCACGCACAAATTGATTGAGCGCTTTAATGAGCATTTGGAGAGAGAATTGCGCATTGCCACGGATGGCTACACGCCCACCGAGTTGGATGCATTCCGTGGAAAATGGACCGAGATGAAGCCACCCAGTGTGAGTGATTTGTATGCGCAACCCGATACGGGAGTGGAGCTTCAAACGCTTGTGGACGTCGGCCTTGCGTCCGTGACTTTGCCAGACGATGTGCAAGTTCATGATCGACTGCAGCGTAGTCACATTAACGCAAGGACGACTATGTTGACGGCACCGTCGTCACCGGAAGACGTGAAAGTGGACTGGGCAACAGCTGAGGCCATGGCGTTTGGCACACTCTTGAAAGATGGACATTCCGTGCGTCTGGCGGGTCAAGACTGCCGTCGTGGTACATTCTCGCATCGTCACGCGGCCTTTACGGATCAACGTGACGAAGAAGCGCTGTATTTCCCATTCAAGCATATGCTTCCAGCCTCGGAGTCAACTGCGCAGTTCCACGTTGTGAACAGCAACCTTTCGGAGCTTGCTGTGATGGGCTTTGAATATGGCTACTCGTGGGAGGACCCACGAAACCTCGTGCTTTGGGAAGCACAATTTGGTGATTTTCACAATGGTGCACAGATTGTGATTGATCAATTTCTAAGCTGTGGTGAATCCAAGTGGATGCGCCAGTCGGGTCTCACGTTGTTGCTTCCGCACGGTTACGATGGTGCTGGTCCTGATCATTCAAGTGCGCGCCTAGAGAGGTTCCTTCAGCTTGTGGATTCACCGGCATTGGCGCCCGCGACTTCGACAAAGAAGAAGAACGAAGCGTCGTGGCAGGAGTACGAGCACAATACCAACATTATTGTTGCGAACCCGACGACACCAGCTAACTACTTCCATTTGTTGCGTCGCCAACAATTGCGATCATTCCGCAAACCGTTGGTCGTCATGGGCCCCAAGACCCTGCTCCGCCTCGCAGAGGCGACATCTCCGCTGACGGAGATGGGTCCCGGTTCAGAATTTCAACCGGTGTACACGGATTCGTCAATTACGGATGCGTCCAAGGTGACCAAGATTATGTTGTGCTCGGGTAAATTTTACTACGATCTCGTACGTGAGCGTAATGCCCGTTTGGGCGTCGATAACGGGGCGAACGAGGAAATCGCAATCGTGAGGGTCGAGGAATTGGCACCATTCCCATTGGCACAGGTTGCAGATGAGCTCCAAAAGTTTGAAAATGCCAAGAGTATCGTGTGGGTGCAAGAGGAACCACTCAACCAGGGTGCGTGGCTTTACGTGCAGCCGCATCTCGAGAAGGCAATGGGCACGAAGAAGAAGGGGGCGCGCCCCATTGAATACATTGGTCGCGAAAGCCTGGCCGCTAGCGCGGTGGGGCTCTCCAAACGGAACGCTCAGCAGGGCCAGGAGATATTTACCAAGGCATTTGGAGCTTAATAGGCACAATCAACGGCGATTATCGGTGGACGTTGGCATTTAGAATACTCACTAGGAGGCACACTCGTTCAGAAAAGCGAGAACTACATCACGTGGACCTCGCACTTCGTCGATGCTTTCTGGTTTGTAATCAACACGTTCACTCCTGCTTGCTCCCTTGCTTTCACCTACGATTACCGACTGTCTTGCACTGAGCGGGATAGATGCTTTCGCGTCAAATATCAGTTTGCGTTGCAGTCGCTCAGCCAAAGCGTGAGCCAATTTCCATCGCCGCTGCTCGATGCATGTAAAAAAAAGCTGCCACTCGATCGGGAGTTCCATACGCGCTACACAACTGATCCATCGCATCAGCTCGTCGCGGTACCACTCAGCAACGTATCGGATCAAAGGTTGGTCAGCAGGCACGGAGGCAATTAGAGTCAGCATCCCATCGTCGTCAAAGTTTGTAGACCCATCCGAAGCAGAGTGAACTTCCCTAAGTGACTCCATAGCAGTCGAGTGGCCACGATCATGAGTCACGTCGTTGCTATTTGCTGGTATCGCTCGCGTTCTTGCACTCCTTGATTCTTGATCCTTGTCACCACCTTCTGCATTGCAACAAGACGGGTCATCAGTTCCTGTGGCTAGAAATTTAGCCGATCGAAATCGCTCTTCACGCCCTCGAACGTGTTTTCCTGCTGCATTTAATGGTACGACTTTTTGTCGATTCACTTCACGAGCTGTACTTATCGTAGCTGTTGCAGTGGATTCGCTGGTGGTAGACGCCGATAGCGATGTTGTTGGAGGAACCGCTGGTGCGCTTGTATCGTCCTCACAGGACGGCGTGAGATATTTCATGCTAGATGCCCGTCCGTCCATCGGTGTGCTCGAAAGTAGCACCAGGGAGAGCTGACGTTTCCACTTTTTCCATCCCTTGAGCTTCTTCGCCAAGACCGCGGGCGGTGCTTGTCCTGCTACTTCTAACGCTGCCGTGGCTGTCATTTCCAGTTCGCTCATACTCCTTGTGAGCTTCTCCTTGCCCTCTGCGAATCGTTCTGCGGTCGCTGACATCAACCATTCCATTCGTCCATAGTACAACACGCTCACGCCAAAAATACGCGACCGCAACTGATAGAATAGACAGCTCATGCAAAGTCTTGGTTATTTGTTATACATCGAGGCATGAAACGAGTACAAATACGCTCAGCCAAGGACACTGGCATAACATGTAGAACACGATGATTCCATCTAACACCACCCGTTAAGGAGATGGTGGGTCGGGGATCACGGCGTGTGGTACACAATGGCCGAAGCGTAGCTCACCGATGAATCGCTCGTGCGCTTGCATGCACTACTCTGCGCGTACCGCACAAACTTGAGTGTGCATTGTAGATTTTGCGCCGCCGCTAGCGTATGCAAAAGCACCGAGATGGGATGGCGACCGCAGATCGTATTACTCGTCTTGGTGAGATACTCGGAGAAACCCACACAATCCATCCGCTCAATGAGCTGGTCCAGATTGCACAGATAGTGGAAGCAAGACCAGTTAGAACGATCATTTCGTAGACGAAAACCACTCACACAGACAGCCCACAACAGCGTGTTTACCTCCATGCCTTCATGATCGAGATGCTTAATGTACTCGTGGATTTCACCGTGCGTTGCATCATGAGGCTGATAGCGGAAACTGCAGGCCAACAGTGAGTACATATGAATACAAAAACAAAAAGCACACAGTCAGTCACCATTGCCGAACAGAATCTTCCGTCCCAACCACAAGCAACGTACCGTGACCCCCAGTGACAAAAGTCTGAGCTGATCACGAACAGGTTTTCTTCATCTTCCAGGTATGGAGCCAAGATGCTATAATATCGATAGCACAAGCCCCATGCAGGACGAGGGATCAATCACATGTATCCCTACATACTGAGCTTCGCACCGCCACCAGGCTGACTCACCGTCCATACTCAGCACCTGTTCGGCTCTTGGTCTCGCCCACGAGAATCGGGACAGCCGTAAACTTGCGGCCCTGCATCACCTTGAAGACGAATGGAAGATGCATCTCGATGCTGTGCTCGTCCTCGTCCACGTCCAGCGTCATGCGTGCAAACTTGCCCGTATTGATCAGTGCCTCGTTCACATCCTGATCGATCGAGATGTTACCCAGCGGGGTCTCATACTCGAGCGCTGATGATACCGCACACCCGCTAACCAATACACGCACCGAGACACCATCAGGTCCCTCGCCATGGCCGCATACATAGCAACGCCTTGCAAGGGGTTTTGCAGCTGCTTACCGCAGGTAAAAATGATGCGACGGGCCGAGGATAAACACGCGCTTGATCCGCTCCAACTCCATGGCGTGATGGTACGCATGCGCCGCCGTCGGGCCAGAATAGCTATACGTCGTTAGTCGTTCGTTAACCACGCCCATCAGCACCAGCCCATCAGCACCAGCATCAGCACCAGCATTAGTCAAACGCCTGTGACGGTGATGGTGGCGCAGAGGATCTCACGGCTATTGTCCTCCTTCGATGGAAATATATCGTTACCTGAAGCCAGCATGCGGCGCGATGATCGCACGAAGCGTCGACCACTGACCATGCGTATTGGCCGCCACGGCATCTCGCAGCCAGCCTGTACGAGTCCACAGCAGCCATACCAACAGCAGCAGCACCGAGACCAAGAGCCAGACACAAAGACGCCGTCCTATTAGTCACGGGGTGTAGAGGATGAATGGCCGCGGCATCACCGGGTGCCCGGGGGAGGGGAGGGCAGCAGGCAGCAACTTCTACCGTCAAGCTGGCTATCCAGCACCGCCTCCTCCTCCGAGTACCAAGAGCCAGCGTGGGTGGCTTGGCGGACGCTCATCTCCTCCTCCAAGATACGAGGTAGAGGTCGAGAGAAAGAGAGAGAGAGAGAGAGAGATGCTGTGCTGCGGCGGAGGTGATTCCTTCTGTGGCTATGCTCCTTGGATCGGAGGCTCTCGTGAGGGCAACGCCGTCGACGTGACTATGCCACGAGGCTGAATGCGCGTGCTGGCAAGACGGAGGGAAGCTGTTAGAGAGAGAGAGAAAGGAAGAAGAAGAAGAAGGGAAGGCGATGCCATCATATCCGTCAATAACGTGGCGCGGCGCTATCATTGCGGGTCCATCGCGAAGAGGCAGCGCCAACAAAGTCATGAAACCCCACCAAGATCCAAGATCTGTAGCTTAGTTACCCAACCCATCCAAGACGAAGTGGAAAACCATGGAAAGAAAGGTTTGGGAGTTTTTTTTCGGTTTTTTTTTCCTTCTTCTTCTTCTTTTCTTTCACTCTCCCTTTCTCGCTCTCTCGCTCGTCAATTGGGCAACAAAACCTCCTGTAGGTCCACTTTGGTGCCACCGATGAATGGAATAGTAGCCCGTTGGGTTGTGGCACAAGCCTGCCGCTTTTGACGAGCCATGGCCCGTGGCTCGTCACTCCATCGTACCGTATTGTTCGACAGGTGGACACTAGCTGCTCATTAGCTTAGCTTAGCCCTCAGATTCCATGGAAGAAATGTAAGAGGTCCAACAGCTCCGCGCAGGTGATGACCCCCCCCCCCTGCTTGAAGTTGACGAACTGCAGGCGGGGCGGGCGGAGGGAATGCAAGACGAGAATGAGGAATGATCTGCAGCACCCTCACCCACCAGACTGAAAAACGGCCCCTTAAAACGCTTGGATTCATCAACTTCCCAATAAACTTGTGGCAATGTTGGTGTGCCGTCGAAAGCACTGAGAAAGCGTGGTAGTGAACGCAACCCAAGAGAACCACACTCACTGCCATGCTGGTGCGTGACCGCATAGGCTTCTTCTTACAGTATGCATCGCTGAATGTTCAGCAGGGTTCACAGAGGGATGGCGATTGAACGATCAACTCTGTTTTTTTGTTTTTTCGCATGCTTAACGTACTTGTCGCTGTCGCTTGTGGACACGCTTGAACAACTTGGCCAAATTATGGTGAATGTGGGGGGGGGGGGGGGGGGGGGGGGGGGGGGGGG
>JAADWT010000437.1:0-20715 GCA_023336285.1 Pythium grandisporangium
CCCCCCCCCCCCCCCCCATTATCGGATCATCGTCTCGAGTGTCGTACACGCTTGGATTCGACGCGCCAAGCAAGAAGCAAGCAAGCGAGGATGAGTGAGAAGCCAGCGACGCGTGCGGCCGCCACCGCCGCGGCTGCGGCCTCGTCGTCGATCCTGATCCCCGTGACCTCATGCCTGGTGTACAGCCTCATGTCCAACTTCATGGTGCTCATCAACCGCTACCTCGTCGGCAAGAAATACTACGGGTTTGATGAAAAATTCTTCGTGGTGGCCGTGCAGGCCGCTGTGGCGGTGGTCGTGCTGGAAGTAGCCAAGGCGCGGGGCGTGGTGCATTATGAACCGTACAATAGCGAAGTAGCCAAGAAGTGGGCACCCGTGACGTTCTTCTTCGTGGCCATGCTGTACACGGCCACACAGGCCACAGCGGGACTGCCCATCCATATCGTGACCGTGTTTAAGAACGTGACCAATATCATCATCGTGTTTGGCGAATGGCGTCTCTTCAACGAGAAGGTGGGCGGCCTCGTGATCGCCAGTCTGGGCGTCATGCTCGTCGGCGCCATGATGTCCTCGTACAGCGACGTGGGTGGTGGCCGCGCCACGGCCAGTACCGTGTCGGGCTACATTTGGATGTTCCTCAACTGCGCATCAACCGCTGGCTACGTGCTTTACATGCGCTTTGCCACGTCGCGCTCCTCGCTCAAGATCTCCAAGTTTGGCATGGCCTTTTACAACAACCTCATCGCGCTGCCCCTGTTGGCGCCACCCATGGTGCTCAACGGGGAGCTCTTCACGGTCTGGGCAAACCCATTGCTGAGCAACCTCAGTTTTAACATGCTGCTCTTTGTGAGCGGGGTCATTGGCGTCGGGCTCAACTTGGCCTCGTTCTGGTGCGTGTCCGTCACGTCGGCTACTACATACGCGACCGTGGGTGGCCTCAACAAGATCCCCACCACGTTCATTGGCGTGCTCCTGCTAGGCGAGCAGCTCAAGCCCGACACGGCCATCTACGTGACGTTTGGCATGGTTGGTGGTATGCTCTACAGCTACGCCAAGTTCAAGGAAGGCGAGGAGGCCAAGCGCCGAAAGACTCAGGAGGCCGCGCGTTTGCCCGAGGCGAAAGTATAGAGGGATGCGGAGAGTCGCAAGCAAGGTACCGCCACTCGTTGATTGGGTCTTATATCCTGTTTGATCGCATGCATTTGTGTGAACATTTTGCATCACATTTTCTGCATGTCGAAGAAAGTGAGAGAGATAGTGAGCAAACAAGAGAGACCAAGAAAGAGAGAAAGAAAGCGACACAGCCGACGCGGCTTGTCCGGTGAGCCTGGTGAGACTGGCGTCGGCTGCCCATGCTTACTGATAAGTGGAGAATGAACTGCATGAATTTCCACCACATTCAAAATCCACCCGTATACGTACGCATATAATCCACCCATGAATGCTTTTTATTTTCTCGTCAAATGCTGTTTGTTTTGAGAAACTACTGTAAACGGATCGGTTAATGTGCTGCGTGCCTCATCAAATGTGGCTGCGTGTGTGTGTTAAATAGATCTGTCAACAACAACAAAAACTACTGTGTCGATGGTGTTGTTTCTCCTTCTTGCACCTCGTCGCTAGAGAGTGGTGGGCTTGGTCCTGGGTGTGACCTGGACTGGATCATTCCGTTCCCATTCAATCGACTGGCAAACAACATGCTAACGGACAAGATCACATAGGCAGCGGCCATTCAAAAGAATCAGTTCATCCCGCTAAGAAAACCACAAGTGAATGCAGTGACTGGGGGGGGGATCAAGTGCATAGTAGAGAGATTTCCTACCTGGAGGCATCCAGCCGCGACCCAGCCATATCAAGAAAAGCGTCTTCGAGCGCAGACTGTGTGAGTGATCCAGAGAAGGGGCTCTCATTGTGAAGAGAGGACACGGTGGAGCGAGGCGAGGCAAACGTTGGTGGCGTACGGATCGCTGGCGTGGGGTGAGCTGCAGTCAACAGCGTCAAGCCAGCTGATACCATCTTAGGCGACTTGCGGTCATCTTCTTTTAAGAACGGGTATTCTATTCGCACAAATTTGGCCATGATTAGCTCCCGAAGAAGGTCTTCGCTCAAGCGAGCAGGGTAGGCCGAAGGCCGACCGGTATCACCAAAATTGATCACATAGCAAGCACAATGGGTCCAGATACTTACCGGAATTGGAGATTGTTCGGATAAGACGTGGAGACAGCATCCGTGGGGGTGACTCGTTGAGATTCAGCCCCTTAAACGCTTGATGAACCATATCGGATGCAAAATTAGGATCCGTGAACTTCGAGTGGCTCTGTGAACAATGAAACAAAGAAGAGGATCCCATCGACCGTGCTTGGGTCAGCTTCAATTCAGAGCGTGTCAAGCATGTATACAACACGCACGCATACCTGGGTTCCATGCACAATTCGTGGGGATTGCGTGCCCTCACGATGGCCCGACATGACACTGGTCCGCACTGAATCGTCTGCGGATACACCAAACGAAGTGCGGAGCTGATCTCCCTGACGCATGTGTGGCGGTGCCTTCAAAATAGGCGCCGCGTTGGCTTCATTCGCGACATTTTCCCATCGAAATGGACTCGACGCTGTGGCGCCTTGCTGGGAAGGTTCGCGTAGCGCAAATGGAGGCGGTGAAGAAGGCCATGCACCACCAAATTCCTCCGAGATCTCGAGCGATTGCAGACCCGGTGAGGCCAACGGACTGCCATACTCTAAGAACGCCCGTGAACTGGGTGATCCTAGGTTTTCATCACTACTACTCAACCCGGAGAATGGCGCATGAGACTCGCCAGACCGTTGCCCCAGCGCGTCATTCTCCTCCGACGATTCCTCCTGCTCATCGGATTGATCCACGTCCACGCCACCATCCTGGCTCGTCAGCGATCGGCGGTGATCATGCGACGCGTGAAGGAACGCGTATCGCTTCACACATTCTAAAGGGGAATACCCCGTGGACCTCGAGATCTCCAGCCCTATCGCATGCATTTACATGTTGATCCAGGGCCAAACGCAACAGTGAATGTCAGTATAGCAACAACAACAGCAGTAACCGAGACATGGGATGAGTGGGCATCCGTGCTGCCCCCATGGTTTGCATCAAATATCATGCACGAGCCAACACGTACAATTGACTCCCACTGGAAAGCGATCATCGCTGACCGTCGCGTTTGTCACCAGCACGAGCAGGCGCTCGTCCAGTTGCTCAGGCCAGCACGCACCCGACGCGGATTGCTGCGGGATGCTCGACCAGCGCTGCTCCGCGCGTAGTTCTTCTGGCTCCAGCGTCATGGCTAAGGTTATTGAGCTGGATTTGATTTTCTGATCGCAATGATGAGACCGCCAACTTCCAACTCGATCGCAGTTAAGTACGATATTGAAAGATGGAGGTGTAAACAAGATGGGAAATGCCAGAATTGCCTGTTGTTTTTTGCTGCAGTTTTGATAACGACACGTCTCTGTGGGGGGCATGAAGCGTTCTATGGGTTTCTGTGGGGCGTGAACTTCCAGATGCGAAGCAGGGCATCGTCACCGGCACTCGCGAGAAGGAGAGATTGCTGGTCCTCCTCCAGTTGAGGACACCACCGCACGCAGTTGACGTCGCTGGCATGGGCCTTGATTTGATGGTGCACCAATGTGAAGGCCAGAGCTGGAGTGCTGGTGGCATCCGACTGCGGCTGCTTTTGGAAAATGCGCACAGCATCGTCCCCAGCGCCAGTGACCAGGAAGTTACCCTGTTGCGACCAGTCCAAGCTGAACACTGTGCGACCGTGACATCCAGCTAACGTGGTAACCTGCGCCCACTGGCTTGAGCTGTGGCATCGACATGACAGATCGCAGTATAAATAAGAACACGCGTGGGGGTGCGACAGATAATCGAGCAGGGAGAGTAGCCAGTCACAAGGACGCACCTTTGGTCAGAGGCACCTGCCTGGCGCTGCCAAAGGATGACATTGGTATCATCCGATGCGGATGCAACATACTCACCCTCTGGATCCATCGCGAGTCCCCATACCGTGGAGGAGTGGCCTATTTCGTAAAAAACCAAAACCAAAACAATTCGTGAGCACATTTGTCCCGCCATACCGGGACCTTTTTCGAGACACAGCCATGCATTTGCCAAGTAACCATGCATACACACGCACCTGTCAGGGTCTCCTTGCAATACCAGTCATCTGTATGTAGCACAATCCCACAAAACAATAATATGGTACAAGTCAATCTCATGATCTGCCGAAATTACGATCAGCAGCATGTGCACGGTACACACCATCGCTCTCTGCCCAAATGCGCACAGTATCATCGTAGCTTGCAGAGAACAACAGATCCTCTGTGGGGTGCCATTTCACAAACTTGACGTCCTGTGTGTGTCCATGCAGCACGGAGATGCACTCAAAATCCGTGTCCGGGTCGGCTTCCCAAATCCAGACACTCTTGTCTCGACTGCAAGTGGCAATGTACGACCCCGACGGACTCCAGGCCACGCTCTTGACCTCGCTTTCGTGGCCCTCCAGTGACGAAATGACTTCGTACGAGTCGCCCTGTTTCTCCCAGATCACAGTCGTCGCATCAAAGCTCACGGAGGCAATGTAGCGGCCATTGGGTGACCTGGTATTATAGAAGCAAGCATGAAGAAGTGCATGGCATCCGTAATGAGGCGACCACTCCGAAACGCAACCATCGACCAAACACGCACATGTACGAAATAACACCGTCGTATAGCCTACAACACGCTTTCGTACCATTCACAAGCGCGGATCGTGCGGCCCTGAGCATCCTCCAAGATGGCGACACACTGCCACGCGCGGTGGGTCGAAGATGTGGTCGGCCCCGGCGGTGGTGGTCCCCAAATACGAATCGTCTTGTCGCCACTGCAGGACGCCAGCAGCTTCCCATCAGCACGCCACGATACGTGCCACACGCGCTCACTGTGGCCCTCCAGCGCACACACCTCCTCCAGCTGCATTTGCGCCATCTTCGTTCCACCAAGCGATTTCAATTGATTGCGCTGGCACAAGAAGCTCGCCCACCACCTTCCGCTTCGTTCGCGCAACCTTCGCGCCACGTTCCGAACACCTTACCTATCTGAGTCCGTTCTGATTCCCAAGCGCCAACACAAACAAAAACACACACACAGAGCAGGTGCGTCGTCCTCTCCCCCCCTCCCCCCTTTCACAACAAATCGCCCTCGGTTCATTATGCTCCATACGCTTCTCAGTCCAGTGATCATCGGCTCTTGACGACCGACCGCCTGGAGAGTGAGAGCGTGAGAGAAAGCGAGCAACCGCCACCGCCACAGTGACAGAGAGAACGAGTGCGAGCACCGGACAGAGTGGTTTCGCATCTACTGCCTTGGATCGGTCTGTGTGTGCCCCCATTGGTTCACCATGAGCGCCATGAAGATGGACTTTATCTGCGAGGACTCACCCGAGGGCAAGCGCTCGCCACCACCGCCGCGCCGCGCCGCCAATGCCAACGCACAGCTGAGCAAGCTGCTAAACTCAACCTCACAGGAGCTTGACTCGGATGCCGAGATGGAGACGGCAGCCGTCGCGACCCCACCGGCGTCACCATCACTATCACTATCACCGTCACCGTCACCGTCACCATCACCATCGACCAGCGACGACCATCACCACCAACAGACAGCAGAGGAGGAGGAAAATGATGCAGCGCGTGACCACCAGCAGAGTCCACGGAAACGAGCCAAAACGAAGCACCACAAGGGAGAAGAAGCCGCCAAGCAGTCTGCAGAAGATATGAAGAATCCAGCAGCAGCGGCGGCGGCGGCGGTGGTCAACTCACCGCGCACCGAGTCGCCAGTGGGCAACACGGACCAGGATGGCAATGGACTGAGTGACCACGAGAACTCGGAGGACGAGCAAGTCGAGTACGCACCGTGGGAGGACGTGGATCTGAACCCAGCCGTGGACATTGTACGTATATCATCTATCCATCGTGGGGCTTCATTCTTTCGTCCCAGAGTAGTTCTCATCAAGAAAGTTGGTGGTTGAGTGATGATGCTCTGCATGGTGGAGGTGCCGTTTTCTCACGCCATGACTCTCTACTGTTTGGTAAATCTATATCTACACTGCCGTAGGTGAACAAGGTGGTGCGCGAAAGCCTGGAAGCGGGCAAGACGTACAACAAATCCATCACAGCCAAGACGTCGCAGGTTCGTGTGTTTGTATCCCTGGCCAATACGTCCAGTCTTTTTGCTGTGGATCACGTGGCGCTCACGATGTTGCCTCTTTTCTCGTTGCTGCCGTTGATTTTGCCATGTCAATGCAGCTACTCGCGGGGTGTGACAATGTGTTACTTGAGCTCAAGAACCTATCGGACGCACGAGAAACATCACGCAAACAGAGCAGCAAGCAGAATCAACAGGATGGTGACTGCGCATGTGGAGTCGCGCTTAGTATGTTCCCACTGGTTGCCAAGGAAGGCGAGTCGCAGAAAGCGGGCGCCACAGGTGGTGCCTCGGTGGGCGGCAAGGCGGCGCGGGTGGATGAGATCGCCGAGGATCAAACGGATCGAGTGCTGTGCAAGATTGAGGCCTCGATGGAACGCCTGCGTGAGCTGGCCGAGCTGATCCAGGCCACGAGCATGCAGGGCGAAGCCAACCTCATCTCCAAGGTCACGCTCCCCGACGGTGTGTTGAATGCGCTCAACACTGCAATTCAGGCCAGTGCCGCGACAGCCACGGCCAGTGCCATCGCGCAGGAACGCGGTCGTCTGATGGCGTCGTCGGCCTTTGGGCGACTCTATTCCCCTTTGCAGACCAAGAAACTGCAGGACTGGTATTATGCCTACCCACGCCCGCTCACGGACGAGCTCACGCTCATGCGCACGATCCTTAACTACCGACCGTTTGCCAACCCGTTTTTGCCCAGTGGGCTCGCGATTGCGCATATCCGTGACTGGTTCAAGCGCCGTCGCTACCGTGAGCGTGTGCGCTACGTGAAACTCGCAGTAGAAGCCGGACGAGACCCCGTGGCGGCTGAGGAAGAGATTGATCTCCGGATAGAACAGCGTATTGAGCATTTGCGCGTAACCGTGGACCCGAACGAGCTGGTCAAGGAGCTGGACAAGGTACGTGCTGAAAGTGCCAAGTATGACTCGATGATTGCCTCGTTTGCGCGCCCCGAGACATTGGACGCGTATGTCTCGGCCTCGCTGGCGCTGCCCAGTGTGGCGGATCAAATGTCAGCGCATCACAGCAGCCGAGCCAAGCGCCAGCGCACACAGGACGCGGAACTCGAGGATGCCATCGTGGTCAAGGTGGGCAGCCACGTGGAGGTTAACGTCCTGCAGAACCGGATGCGCACGCTATTGGCGATGCCCCGCACCGCGCTCAACACGAATGCACTGCAGCAGGTCGTGGATGTGCTGCGGTCGATGGAGGTGTCGAAGGAAGTACGTGTGCAAACCGGCGTGGTGGCCGACTTGAAGAAGATTCTCAAGGCCTATCGGAAGCCCGCGCTGCTGCGCAAGGCAACGATCGCGTTACTGGAAAACCTGGGCATGAGTCGTCGCGTCATTCTGAATGACGATGCCCACGATGAGGCACCGACCAATGTAGAGGCGACTTCACGATCTGGTAGTAGTGCTAAGCTGACCGTGAAAACGGAAGAGCTGGAGGAGTCGGGCAGCGGCAGCAACAGTCCCGCCATGGCTGCATCCCCCGTCGTGAGCATGAGCGCCACGTCACGCAACAGCAAATCCAAATCCAAATCATCCTCGCGCGGCAAGAAGCAGAAGGGCAAGATCCAGCGCCCAATGAAATTTTCCATGAAACAGGTGATGGCTCTGGAAGGCTGGTTCCAGCAAAAGTATAAGCCGACGCAGGGCGAGATGGAGGGCTACCTGGATCAGCTCAATTGCACGCCGTTGCGTGACGAGAAGCAGCCCGTGGATGTGAACATGACCCAATTGCGTCGCTGGTTTAATAAGCGCCGCTGTCTGCGACGTCCACCGTTTGCACTGATGACACAGCAGGAGGCAGCCAAGGAAGGCTCGAAGAACCCGGCCGTATTGAAAGCGGCAGCCTCGGACCTGGATATTGATATGCTGGGTGACGACGCCTCGGAGTCGATGCCCCTGGATTCCCCTGACAACTCTGAAGACGACTCGAGCGACGACGATGGGGACAGCAGTGACGACGAGTAGATGAAATGAAATCTCCCCTCCCCCGCCAGACCGGAAAACGGAACACGGAACAAGGAACACGTTCTCTAATAGGTATCAATGGATGCATACCTACTTCCTCTCGGTCTCCTTGGGCTACTCAGCCTCCAGTTTAGTGCATGGCGCTTCTATGAGCAACCAGGTATAGGCACTGCCATCTATCTCCACGACAAAATCAGATAGACCCATGCGATGGTAATCTCGAAAAAACGACACAAATTTGGTGTTAATTTTGCCGCTCACACTTCATATCTCTTCCTCCCTGATTCCTCATCTCCATCTCTCTCTCTTGCACTACCGATTTCCGTCGTCGTTCATATTTGTCTGCTCAGTGTCTCCCTCTTCCTTGTCAAATGGGTCAGGAGGGGGTAACCCACTGCTACTGTCGTACTCCTCTTCAGTGTACTCGAATGTGTCGAATGCGTTTGTGTTTATGTCGTCAATCGTTTGGTCCGTTCCGCCATTCAAATTTTTGGGCACCTCTATTAATGATACTCCTCGCTCTTGAGAATGGTCGCTAGCAGTCGTCGTAGCCTCAGCATCCACCTATCAGTCAAAGTATTCGTGCGTGAGATGGTCAGATTCTAAAGCTTGGGACTACTTATGTGGATTCAAAGCGAACTCCCTACCGCCTCCTGGTCAGGTGGTTGGTCACGTAAAACCTCATCCTCTGCTGGGATTGGCAATTCGGATACTACCGATTCCTTATCGGAAGGAGGTGCCATGTCGACGTGGAGCTTCTCCTCCACTGAATCAGTCTCGTACGCGTCGTCTGTTGCGGGCATGGTATCGCCCATATCCACGGACGGTTGAGCCAACTCATCTCGATCATCAACCACTTCCTCCGACACCGCCGCCTCCTCTTGTGCCAGTGGTGGTGAAGTAAAAGACGTTGCATCTTCTGGATATTGGATTACGGATATTTCCTTGTTTTCTTCTCCTGCCTCCATGGCTTCCAGTTCCGCATCGTATTCATCTGGTGGCTCGTCATCCCCCGCCGGTGGCTGCTCTTCGCAGTCGGCAGCTGCAATCCGCTCTAAGTTTGCTTCCACGTCTACTTTCGGGTCCGCTGCGATAACGATAGGGATGGAGACCGGCTCCTCACTTACTTCTGTATCTTTAACGTCCACGTTTGACTTAGCGTCAGCGTCCACATCTGCTTCTAAACCTGTGCCTGCTTCGTTTACGGCTTGAGGTGGCTTGGTATCTGCTTCGTCATCTGCCTCACTGTCTTGTACTGCGCCGATCGAGTTAGTGTCGGCTTTTGCGTCTTCTCTTGTAGTTCCCTCGGGTATGCCATCATTTCCTGCATCGTTCTCACCGTCAGCAATGAAACGTGGCTGGTGGTTACTCTCCTCCTCATTGAGCTCCACAGGTTTGTCATCACGTCCTGTATCTTCCAAAGGATCTCTATCCACTGATCCTGCGAGGAGGGGTGCCACTTCTTGATCATTAGCTACAGCTGTCGGTTCCAGTTCAACGCGATCTTGGACACTGTTTGCGCCCTCTACGTCTTCGCTCGTCAAATGTAATGCGCCTGAATCCTCAGATTCGCCACCTTCCTCTGGCTCGAAATTTAACGTTGTGTCTTCTTCAGAGGTGATATTACCAATGGACGATTCTGCGACAAAATCACTTTGAGTCTCATAGTCGCGATCGCCATTGTTCTCGCTATATTCAACGCCGTCGTCTGCTTGGTGTGACTCGCCTGACACGGGGACATCATCAACCATAGTTGGTTTTGGTTGGTCGTTCTCGACTGCATCGAGGTAATCGTCATCGACAGCCGGCTGTGCGTTCAGATCGCCTTGGTCCTCGTGAGCCTGTACAGCCTTGCTGGCTCGCATTTCCTCGCTCTGTGCAAATCCCCCAGTTTCCATGTACGGTTCACCATTCTCGAGGTCTGCCGCCTCGTCGTCAGCGTTCAACACGACTACTTCAGCATCTACGTGGGATGCCTCATGAGGCACAAAATCGGCCTGCTTGTCAGATTCTGCCTCGGTGATGGGTTGATTACTGGTGCTGGCTTGCAGATCTGCATCATTCCCATCGGTTTCATTGGCCATCTCGTTCAACACTTCCTCAGCAAGCGACGTGGCTGAAGCACGTGGTACCAACACAAACTGTGTGGTCATGTCTTCCAGCGTGGCGTCGCTGTTGGGCTTGGCCGTGGGTGACGCCGCCAAGAAAGTGAGAACCCACTTGGTAAACTCGGATTTGGTAATGCTCTGACTGGCTGGCTTGCTCAACTCCCGGTATGCCTGTAGTGTTACATCCTCAAGCTCTTCGTCCGATGGTACGGCACCCACACCGGACATAACGCAGTACCCACGTGCACCACATAGAAACAGAATGGTCTAAGGCGAGAGAGAGAAAAATAACGGGATCAGTCAATTTGCACGCAAACCCCCAATGCGCATAGGACTCACGCCAGGCCATCCTACCATTTCATCCATTGAGATCTGCTCCGTGGCGTCAAAATCCAGTGCATCAAAGAGTACTGGAGAAAGTCACATTGAAAAGCGGTCAGAATAACCACCCATCCACTCAGTGAGTCAGTCAGCACCCTGAAAACGTATCTTTTGTATACTCACAGCCAGCCTTTTCCAGCGCTGGTCCGGATGATACGAGGCAAGCCCCACAGATGAATCCGAGCGCATTTACACTAAGCGTAAAGGGGATCACAAGACCACCACGTAGACGAAACGAAAGACAGAGATAGGTTCATGAGCCAGAGCGACGATAGGATACAGTAGGCATCGCGCCTCACATACTCTCTGGTGCCCCACGCTCCAATACGCACATGCCACTGGTACCCCCAAAGGCATCAATAATCTCTTCCGCCCAGGCCGTGTCTCCACCCACAATCTCGGACAATCCGGATGCATCCAGACCAAAGTCCAGGTCCTTGTCCTTGTAGTCGCTCAGCAAGCGCCTGGCAGACTTGAACTCCCCTGTCGAGACGAACAGCAGCAGCAAATAACATCTGCAAACGTCAATCGATTGAAGACGGATAGATAGAGATCATATAGTATCGTATGCACATAGTAGCGGGATGGAACCGTACACGTGCTCATGCGCTGGAACGTGGGGGCCAGCGGCGCGGGGTTGCTCGTCGTCGTGCCCATGCTTGCAGAAGAGTCCTATCCTGACCGTGAAAGGTCACGCGGCCTTGCTTGTCCGTCTCACCCAAATCAACCCAACTGAAAGTGATATCGAATTGGTTCGGTAGTACTATTGCGAAGGTTGCCAACAGACGTTGATTGACACTCTCGATTAAGTTACCTATTTTGCCTAGCTTTTTTTTTGCTTTGTGCGCGTCAATTGCTCCAAGATGGCGGCAAGCGATGACGAGGGCGCTGTATGGGAAGGGTACTGGGACGACGGTGGCGAGGAGAGCGCAGCGCTGATGCATGAGGATAGTCAGTTGGATGGCGGTGTGCCTCTGCAAGAAGTAGTGGCCTCCAAGAAGGTGCCCAAACCAAAAGCAACTGGGAAGAAACGCTTGCGGCAGATTGCGCCGCCGCCCGATGACGACGATGGTGACGGCGAAGATGATGACGGTGACGGTACGAATGCTGACCCTCCATGGGTGAGTTCGCAGCATGGAGACTAATTAGAGTGTTGGTATGGAGAATAGTATTCGAATTGCAGCCGTCGATTTTGAAGTGGATGCGGCCCGTGCCCGGTCCATTGCATGACGTGATGAAGAAACAACACGCCGACCTCCAGAGCTCGTGCGTGGAAACAATAATATGAGTTATTAGACCAGGTTTGAATTGCTCTGTGGTTGCTGACAAAAAAATGTGTATGTCTGCTTGGTGGATGTGGACGTGCGTGTGTGGGGCGATTATCATTGCTGGGACCTACAGTTTGGACGTGGACGATGGCGCATTCGCGAGCGGACGGTCAAGTGGCCACGCCGTCCACATCTCGACCGTCTTTGACGATGGTGCGTGGGTGGACATGTGCAAGCACCTCGGTCTGGCCACTAGAACGGGGGTGTTATACGGTACGTCTCTCGGATCCCTTTCTTTCGTTTGCACGGTCGTGATAAAACTAATGGAAGCAGATTTATTGGCAGTCTGCTAATCATGTACTGATGGATGCGGCGCGCTGTCTTCACTAGGTGGTATCAAGATGAGCGCTCTCAAGCACACGGTCGCGCATATCCTAGACGATGACCAGTCATCCCCGAAAATCCCACAGCTTCTGGTGCTCGTGAAGTCCATGCGGTCCCTGGATGAAGAGATCGTTGCAGTGTTCCACGTACGTCTTGGTTGGCCTGGATAGGAGGTTATAGCTGAATATGGCACGTATTCTGACCTTTCGGATGTATTCGGTCCTGCCTGCGAAGGATCCAACAGCGGAGATTGATGGCTATTTTCACCGTGATCTCGTGGAGCAAATCGGTCGTGTGATCGCTGCGGGGGTTGGTGTCTTATTGCGTGACGTTTCCGTGTTTGCTCCAACGGATGCCGTGATTGGTGGGGCAAGGAAGCGATACCTCAACATTACGCCACGCAATCTGGAGCGCATCTTCATACCAGTCTCCGGATCAAACAACGCCTATGAAAGCGTCGTGCAGACGTTTAATGAAGGGCAAACAGCGCTGGTAGGGGACGAACTGAGACAACAACAGGATGACGAGCACAATGAGCTGCCGACGCATCGATCCGATCGTGTGCTCGCTCCAGCGGATGTGAGAAATACTACCAATGAATTGTCGTTCATTTCCCAGCGGCTGGTTGTGCAACGCCACCAACCTGTGCCCGCTAATTCGGCGAGTAACGGTATGAGTGAAGATGCTCCAGCGGATGCATCAACGACAACCCAGAAGAAGAAGAAGAAAGGCAAGAAAGCTGAACAACCCAGTGGACTAGGTCGATGGCAGTGGCATCAGCTTATCCAGAAGAAGCCCGGCAGCGAACGCAATACCCACGATTCTCTGACCTCGAGGCAACAAGCACCTACTACTGCTGCGCCACGACCTTCTTCGTCATCGCGATTCCGCGATCTTCTTTCGCAGCATGTACAAGCCAGACGGTGCGTAGACTCTTTATGATTATCGCATATGATGAGGTAGGTCATCTACATCTCTTTACTTGAAACAGCTAATCGACTGGATATCTGCCATGTTTAATAGTCGTGATTCGCTTGAAACGCGGGTTCAAGCCTCCATACCCACTATGACGGCTCCTATATCAACATCCGCGACCAGCCCTCGGCCACCGGGACGAGTCACCTTTGCAGACACTGCCAAACCGGGGTCCCTATCTCCTGTCCGTGGCACTGCTGCTCCCAGTGAATTTGTTGATATGGATGCACTCGACCGACGGCGAGCAGATGCATCTGCTCCACTTAAGGCCCCGAATTCTGCTCCTTCGCAGCACGAGCGAACAATCTCGCAAGAGGTCTTCGCATCCTTCAGCGATGATGACAACGCCGATGATTGGTGATACCCCTACCTGCGTCGATAAGTAAGCTGCAAACACTCGTTTGAGATGGAGAGGAAGAGTTTTCGTCCTCATGATACCAGCTCACCACGATATTTACTTAATCGGATTGTCTGCAAACCCTACGAATAATACTATCGTGCCGAGTAGTACTATTTTTTCCTGTTTTGCGGTTTTGCAAATTCCCATTCCCATCAATCGCTCGCATTGAGTGAGCAAGCAATGGTGGCGCAAAAGGAATTGGACGAGCAGCTCAGGCAGCTGGACGCGAAGATCGCGATTGAGGAGAACGACTGGAAAGAAGAGGAGCGCAAGCTCTTCGAGTTGGAGGAGGCGTACCTGCGCGACTCGCTCGTGCAGGGCAACGCGTTCACGGGCTGGGGCGAGCCGCGGTCGGCACCCATCCGCTTCCGGAACGCCGCGCTCCGCAAGAAGAAGCGCGAGCGCGGTGCCGCCACGGACTCGCTCACCGCCGACGAGCAGCTTAAGGTAGACAAGAACCGGTTTGCATCCTATTCCTCGCTGTCGTCGCCCGCAGAGTTCATCCTTCAGTCGATTCCCGAGCGAGAGAAGACCGCGACCGCCAAGGCCGCTGTCAGGAATGCGAAAAAAGCCAAGAAGTGAGTGCACACCGAGTGTGATTGTGGCAACAAAAGATATTAAAGTGCTATGCCTCTCTTTTTTGTTCGCCATGTCAAGCAGCAAGCATTGTGGTGGAAGAGTGAGTAAGCGTTAAGCCTATTTGAACGGAGTTCTATATTCAATCGAAACATATTCAAAAAAGAAAAAAAGAAAAGAAGCTCAAATACACCAAGCGATTGTGCATGCAAGCATCCGCCGACAAAGACCGTCGCAAACCACTATGATGACAGCAACGGCTACGGTGAAGTGCAGCTACACTGTAGCAGAATCCCAATCGCTGGGAACTATTCCCCACTTAGAGCGCTTCGTATGAAGAGGAAGCGATCTGGTCCGGGTATACGGTGGCAGCACTCTGCTTGCATCGATATCCCCACCCCCCACAAATCCATTCCACGACTAGCACGTGAAAAACAAAAGCACCTCCAGTGCGACCGTGACCACGAGCGACAACTGTGTAAACGTCCACCAACTGATACCGATCAGGGAGCAGAAGGCGCTGATCCACGAGATTGACGTCAATGTGACCTTGAACGTGAGCGCCCAGATGAGGTACATGCCCAACAGGTTGTGCAAGATGCCGTTGATGTTGGCACCAGTTCCAATATCATCAGGCACATCGGCCGCAAACGCGTCGAGGTAAATGCGGCGCAGCGCGAGGCGGTTCACGTTACGGTTCTTGGACGGATCCGGCACAAACTCGGGCAGGAAACGGATGAGGGTCTTGCCCGGCGTGCTAAACAGACGCCCCGGTGGCCAGAGCTCGTACGCGCCAAACACGAGAGCAGGGACCACGTTCTTCTTCGTGTCGTCACGCAGGTAGAACGGACCTTTCTTGAATTCTTGCAACTATATACTCACAACGAAAAGTCAGTGGGCTGTGTAAGGCGATGGCTCAATAAATACCTTGTTCTCACACCACGCACCAGTCCGTCCTTGGAGCGCGTGCCCTCTGGCGAAATGGATACTGAGTTGCCGCGATCATTAACGGAATGTGCCAGCTCCTTTAGGCTTGCCAATGCACGTGTGCTTCACAATCATACAAAAACAAGAGAGCGCATTATCAGTTGGGGTGATAGTTCCACTCACTGGGCATCGGTGGGAACGAAGCCACACGCGTACCGGTTTGAGCGATCAATGGCGACATATTCAAAGCACCAGCGTGCCGCCCAGCCGAGAAACGGAATCAAGAAGATACTCTTCTTGGCGGCATACTGTAAAGAAGAATATCCAACATCCAAATCGATATCACAGCGAACGAACAGCAAAAGTTAGTAGGCTTAGCTTCCACGATCCCAGATGACACATACAACAATCAAAGAGCAAGGCACCACGCTTACCTTGAACGCGACAGGAGCTTTCGCATTGACGACGAAACCATCTAGGTTGGATGCATGGCTATAGCAAGAAATGGCGCGTAGAGGTTAGCATGCACGTAAAGCGCAATCCAGATACCTATGAATTGGCACTGATCGGTATCAACAACACGTTCCAGTTACGCACCTAAACATGCAGACAACCGAGTCTTTCAAGTTGAGGAGGTTTTCACGGCCCTCAACTAGCGTATCAGAGCCAGCACACAGGCAAAAGAGGTTGGCCATGCCCCACTAAAGCCGATGCGATCAACAACACCACCGCCATAAGTCCACCACACACACACATGCGTCGTTCATCGTTAGTTTACTGCCCAAATACCAGAGAAGGACAGCAACCCACCATCCCAGACAGCATTCAGTTTTGTTTGCCACACGTACCGAGATGATATCCATGGGCAGGTAGTTCTTCGGCACGCCAAGTCCCTTGAGCGTGCCATCCAACAGGCGCAGCGGGATCAGCACAAACACAGCGCTGAACCAGCCCACAAACACCATCGTGAACGTCACGAAGCGTGCAATCATGTACACCTTCTCGACTTGCGTGCCCGTGGTGGGCAGGACGTCCAGGCGCAGCTGCTGGCGCACGGCATCCAGCTTCTTGGTGGCCTCCAGCACCACAGCCGACTTGGTCATCTGCGGTTCCATGCCGTACTCGTTCAGCTTCTCCTCCAGGTCGATGCGGATCAGCTCGCTGTCACGGTAAAGCTTGCGCCGTGTCTGGTTGCGCTTGGCAAGTGAGCCTTCTTTGGCCAGCGCCAGCGTCACGGGCAGGCGCAGCTCCACCTCCTCCAAGCGCTCCTGGAAGCGCACCTCCTGCAGTACCTCCTCCACCGTCATGGTGGCAGCACTGGCCGTGCTAGCAGTCGTGGCGTCGGGTTCGCTCATTGCGGTCGGCGGCGAGCGCTTGCTTATGACTCTTTTTCACTTTTGACCGTTGCGCTTCTTCGAAAGAAACCTCTTCCCCCCTTTTTTTCTGTGTGTTTGTGTGACTGTGCGTCTGTGTGAAGGCGAGCAAGCCTGGATTGATGCCCTAACCAGCCAACCAAAGCGGTGCAAATGCTGTTATAACGGGTGAGGCCAAAAAGCGCCTGGGTCTGGTTACGAAACAAGGGTGTTTGGACCAATCAGAGGGAGGGAAGGGTACCACTCTATGGGTACCGGGGAGGTGACGACGGCCTGTGACGCGCGCACGTAAACCAGCACACTCACCGAATCGACGAACATGGCTACATCCGAGTGATGTCATGCCGCTAGCATTGCTAACGGCATGATGCTAACTTAGCATCCAGGGGGATGTTGATGGAGGCGGCATGTAGGCAGCACTAACAAAAGTTAACAGATGCATAGGTCATCGCAGGCTGAGCTTTATTCGACTAATCTCAAGCGTGAGTTCGCGGATCCGGGTCTCCAGTCGGACTTTTTCGGTGCGAGAGCTCATGGTTTTGCCACCCGCCTGCTCCACCTTGATGAGCCGGGATTCGGCCTGCACCAAAGCGATTACAATCGTTAGTCAGTTCACGAGTATTGTAATGACCCCAATTGTGGATTGGGTGGTGTAACCATACCTGTTCTTTGTCAATATGAAGCTTCAATAGGCGCTGCTCGAGGTCGCGCTTATGCACGGAATCCTGCAGCATCGAGTGCTTCTCAGTCGCAAACGGAGCAGAGATTGCTGTGTCTGCCACAGAAGAGTTTGTCGTGACCTGAGCGTGCCTGGGTACTGCAGTGTGCCGCCGCATCAGATCTGCGAGCGAGCCCGAAGTAATGCTGTTACTTGTCCCTATCAAGTGATCGATAGTAGATTTTTAAAGACACGCATCCCTTCATTATGGCATTTGAAATCGTCAAAAAGAACGGCGTCTTACCTCTGAACGGATCCGACTCATACGGCATTCTTGATTGCGTTGGTGTCGCCAGTTGAGGTGGTCCAAAATCCATAGACCGTGATGCACTTGCGAATCCCCGTTCGGCGAGTGATGGCGTCCTGAATCCGTTGCCATAGTGGTCATTCGGAGTAGCAAATGCAATTGGCGACGCAACTGGCCCGGTGTCAGGCATGACGTCTGTCGTATATCAGATACAATTAGATATTGAAGATGTTTAAAAGAGCGTCATTCATTAAGCAAATGATGCCAATACATAGAGCCAACTTGCCTTGAAGTAGCGCTAGGTGATCATACGCGTCTGGCAGCGCAGCCAATGGGGCCTGGTATTGGCCATCGTCAAAGCCCCAACGGTCATGTGATATTGATGACTTCTCATTAATTCGCGAGGTTGGTGGCGATGGAGATCCGAACCCGGGGCTTTCGTGTGTGGCTTGATACGGATAGGATGGACTCCTAAATTCGCTGTTTCGGGAATTCGGTCGAATTTCAGATATGTTGGTCGGCGGAGGAGGTACCGATGGTGGGAACCTTTGATGTTGATTGGGAGAGCGTTGGAAATGTCGACTTTGTGACGAGCCATTTCGTTGCTCCTGTAGTATCTCCTCCAATTCTTGCACGCGTGACTGAAGCTCCCGAATCTTTTGGGATTCGGCAACTGATGCACTTTGAATTTGGGACACTCGTGCTGCCTGCATAACAAATACATACAAGAAAGTGTCATCGCTTATACCCGCGCATTCACACCCCGGTTCGGGGTATGGGCAACGACAAATGACATTGACAAATCCGCTAGTCTCACCTCGGTATCTCTCAGCTTTTGTGTAAGTAGATCCTTTTCACTTCGCAATTGGTCGATCTCGAGTAGCCAACGGTCTTTCTCGCCACTGCCGATTGATTCCTTTGCAGACGCATTGACTTGTTTCTGAAGCTTGCTCAAGTCGTACACAACTTGCATGTAATCTTTCTGAACTTTTTCCTTTTCAATTGTCGCCTTCTGCATCTGTTCCTGGAAGAGTTCATTTGATGCCTCCAAGGATTGAATTTTCCTCTCCATTGCCACCAATTCGTTCGCCTTCTGTGAGAGGGCCTGGTTATTCTGTTCGATAGACAAGTCTTTCTCTTTCAATGCCGTGCGTAGCTGTTCGATCTGCCGTTCAAGATCTGACTGTTTTTCGTCGCTGGAGACCTGGTCTAATTGAATCTTGCGCATCTGCTTGGACAAAAAATATTACCAAGACTGTGACGCAAACACCTACCGAAAACGCAAAGACAAACCGCTTCACGCAGCAGAGAAACGTCTTACCTCGGCTTCTTTGTAGCGAAGATCGTCAGAGATTTGATCGATTTCGTGAAGTTGTTTCACGAGCGCATCTTGCATCTGCTTATTTCTGGCCATCAGTTCGGCGTTTTTGCGTTCCAACTGGAGTCGCTCCTCATCGTTCGCCGTTGGTTCGGGACGCGATGCTCCGACTGGCGTTCTTGGGTCATGGTTTCTCACCATAAAATCCCCGAGAGTCATTGGTCCCTGACGGAAATCTGACCTGTTTCGTGGGTCTAAATCCACCGCTTGACGTTCGTAGGGGCTTCGCCGAACCTCGCTTAAAGGTGAAGAATCACCACAGTCGTGACGCGCTTCCCTATTCCGATCAAATGTACGTTGGTGATCTGACTCAATAAAATTTGGATCCCCTCTGTTTGCATCAAAATGAGGGAGTGCCTGTTCGACTGTTTGATCTCCGTCATTTCTCTCAAGAGTTGCGTTCATTCTGTAATCGCTCAACGTGTCTACTATCGGTTGGTACTTCCCAATCGATTCCGAGGTGGTCCCAGGCGGAGCTGGTTGCGCGGTGATGGATACAGACGCATCATCGAATTGGATACGTTCGTGAATGCTCACCATCTCGGATGTGGACGGAAGTTCACGCTGCGTCCACGTGTCCTGAAAATTCATGCATAAAGACCGCTCTGTGTTTGTGAATTGTTCCACTATATCCCTCTCGTCTTCGTAGCCACATTCAGGCGTTGGAGGAAGAAAATTCATCGAGATGGGCCCAGTGAGGTCCCAGGTCGTATGACGTCGTTCCATGCTGAACGGTGGTTCCGAATACACATGCAGCGTTTCTGGTTGCGTCGATTCCACAGTCTTGTCGCGATGATGATCCGCGATCAACGGCAGCTGGTCAAACTCTTCTTAACAAAGTAAATCCAGACATGTGTAGCGTTATTCCACCCCCATCGAACCTTCCAAAAGCCCCAAGTATTGATATCTATCGATTCAACCCCTCCACGCACCTCACCATTTGCCATGTCGCTGTGATCACCATTAAGAAGTGGATCAACATCATAGTAGTCGATGTCGGTGCCTCTCGCGGTGTCCAGGCTGCGCCAAGAGAGCAAATCATCATCTGACACCCAGGCATTTAATCGTGCAGGCTGGTCCCACATCCCCAACTGGAGTGATTCTTGTGCGTGGTGAAGATTGGTCGCAGTTATTGGATCTCTTCGCATATCCAATGCTGGTTGACCCATCGCACTCAGGCGTTGCATAGAGGCTTCGTTGGTTATCCAGGGGGCTACGTGAACAGACGCAACGACTGCTTGCGCAGCAGGGTTGAAACGGAAAACAAAAACAAAATAAGCGATGCATTGCACCAGCACTGCGACAACTAGTAGAAGCCAGGGGTTAGTCGGGCCAAACAGAGCGATTCGTGACGCTCTGCCTTTTGAGCCAAGGCACACGCAGTCGCCATATAGCGCACCCCTCATCCGCCACAGGCGCATTTTCGCAAACACTCTAGAGTACACGAGAACACCATCAAGTCGAGCCCAGCTGACCAGTAGGACACAGCACGATCAGACCTACAAGCGCCTGGAGGACAGTAGCACCAGTGACAAGGCAGCGTTCGAATTCCCACTTCTTACGTTCATTTTATCCTCGCGCGAAAGGCGAGGCCTTAGTACAATGGACGATGGCATGTCAGCAAGTGAGCTTCGTCAGCGGTATGAACGCGGCGGGTCCGTGCGTGACTCGGAGCTGACGGCGGCGCAGCTTCGATCGCGATACGCAATACCAAACAACAGTACGTGGTCTATGACGCAGACTAAGTGTGTGGCGCGACTTCGAATGCATGCATATTTCGTTTAATCGACA
>JAADWT010000438.1:0-20714 GCA_023336285.1 Pythium grandisporangium
CGCCCAGCCCACCGCTGACCCCCACGCTCTGCCGAAGTCCGACGCTGCCCCCACACTACCTTTCAGCCCTCGCCTTCCCCCACACTGCCTTGTCCCACACCAAGCTACTGCTCACAGTATGTCCGACGCCGTGAGGGTATAGCAGGATATAGAAGACGGAAGAGAGCTAAACCTTAGAGAAAATGGTAGTATATTATATATTGAACATCTATCTCATTTGGTTGATACCGGTGAGTTCTGTGGACATCCATTATGGAGAAACCTTATTGAGGAAAAACTCGCAGCGTCTGCCAGCCTATATTGTGAAGGAGGATTCTCGATGCGCAAAGCGGTTGAAAGCAACGCGGCACTGCTAGTGTTCCGCCAAGCGTTTCACGATGTTGCAGCCCCTGATGGCATGGGCCGTCCAGATCACGACATGTTGAGCTATATTCTCAACCAAGCCGCACAGAACGGTGGTCCATGAAACCATTCTACCCTCGCCGATTTGGTACCAGTCGCGGATCCAGCTCGACAGAAGCGAAGGGTACGCGTTCCCGCTCGAGGTGTGGGGCCAAGCGTATTGCCGAGAGACCCCGATGCACCTTGATCGTGGCGCACGGTGGCTTGGATCCCCTTGTTTTGGAGAACACCTTCAAACTATGGGTGTTTTTTCGCAAACTTGAGGACGCAGCAGCTGTGCGGATCCGCAGCCCCAACAATTCAATGAATAAAATGTTGGCAGATCCTAAATCCTGCGTGGTGATCCAACAGCCTGGTGACGTCGTTTGTTTCAGTAACCTGGTATACCACTCAGTGATTCTCGGGTACAAGCCTGACACCCCTGACAACGCTAAGTGGGGATGTATCGGTGAGAACGTAGTAATTTTGAAGAAGATATGCACGATGCACATCGATACGGAACAGAGGCATCAACTGGGGTACCAAAAGGATCCCGCAGCGCGTGGTCTAGGGTGCTTCCCGGAGATTAGGGCGGACGACATCTACAAAAAGCGAAGCACTAACGTGAGCGCCCGGTATATGAAGAAGCGCAAGCGTGAAGAGAAGATGAGAAAGGCTAGGGAGACCAGAAAGGCCTAGGAAAGGAATAGCGTTTGCCGGAATGCGCCTTTGAATATCAATTCCTTTTTTGTACCCCATGCTTTGCATTAAATGAAATGAGATCGAACTATCCCTCTCGGTGCTCTCAGAGGCATTTGAAAGAACTTGTATTTGCTCAGATCAGCACAGCTATAGGGGGTTCGTGTAAAACAGAAAAATGGTTTGATATCAATAGTTCCCTATGGATATGCCAATATCTTCGATTTCTTTTGTACCCCACGTTTGGGATTGAATGGAATCTGAACACACTATCGCTCATGGTGCTCAAACATGTATTTGAAAGGATAAGTACTTGCTCAACAGGTGTCGCTGCCTACACAATAGCAAGTCCGGGTCCAACTTTCTTTTCGCGCCCGCCATTCTTGACTGAATTTCCGATTCGTACACGCCGATTGACGAAAACTTCGTCGACCTCTCACCCTGGAACCTGGATACCCGAAGCATCGCGTGCCGCGATGAGATGAACACAGAATCCAACCTTGAACGCAATTCCGCAATCGTACTCCTTCTCTGCGTCGATGCTCCATCCACGGCTGGGCTGCCTCTTAGTCTCGAACTTGTACTGGCGATGGTTTAGCCGAGGGCTGTAAAACTTCTCCACGCCCGCCTTTTTCTTGGCAGGATAAGGAACGTTGCAGTCAACGGTTTCAAACTGGAGAACATGAACCTATGACGCCTTGTCATCCAGCAAGAAAACCAAGCTCCCACATTGAGGAAGGTTAGCTTGCAAAAGATCTCCTTTCACCAGGTACCTGTATTTGGCCATTGTACATTCCACTGATATCCTGTGAGTGACCATCTTTTGCTGATAGGTCGCCTTCGCTCTTGACAGCTTGAGAAACTGTCCAAACATAGCGTTGATGGGGATCAAAGCGCCGAGAGTGTAGTCGCGCTTGATGACCCGATTGAACTGTTCAGTTGGATTGTTGGTCTTTGCCACGGCAGAGGAGGTCCTGAAACACTGCCAGCGGTTAAAGCATAAGTCGACCCACTGCTTCCAAAAGTACACGTGAAATTTCTCCAGCGCTCGGCTAGTGGTCCACATCGACGCAGCTGAGCGACAATGCAAATCAAACTCATCTTCGTCTCGATCAAAATGCATCTCGTAGATGAGATCCTTCACGCGTCGTCTTTCAGGCTTCGTCAAATGCACGGCTTGCTTCTTCACATTATCACGTGGGAAAAAGCACATGAGATGGTCGCGGTTCCAGGCGTGCATCGTACAGCTGGTCGAGCGCATCGTAGAAAGCGTCGTCCGCATCTGTCATAATGTCCGTCATAGTTGGCGCGGGCCCGAAGCACTTCTAATATTGCGCGAACAGCCGGGCAAGCGTCTCCTTGTAGTGAATCGCTTGGAGCTGCGGTGTGGTAAACACTGCTATCAGATGAAAGGTTCGCGCGCAATCCGAAACGCCGAAGACGATCACAGGGAATCCAGATTCGTTTAACTTGAACGTTGCATCGATGTGTAGTACACGGCCTGCCGCAGTGCGCAGCCGTCCGAGCAGAGCTTTTGTCGTCACCCCGACCAACGTTGGCTCCTCATCCGTTCCACGTCCCAAGTTTGCTCGTCCATCTGCGTCCACGTCGTATCCAAATGCAAACGGGACGGATCTACCCAGTAAACTTGAGTAGAGGTTCTGTTCGATAAGCTGGTTCAAATGCTTGACTTCAGCATCTTGCATGAGCTTCACCTTACGGTACTAGTATGAAGTGCGCTGGACTTGAGTGATCGACGGTAGATTTGTCTTGTCTAGCGCTGGAAAATGTCTTGGCAGCTTGCCGTGTACTCTCCCAGGACGCGCACCCGCGGTTGTTCGCTCGTGAACAAACCTCTTCACCTCACGCTTTATCTGTTTTCTTGGAGGTGAGCGCTCGGGGCTACGTTTCTTGTAGTGCTGGTAGAGGACGTGGGGACGTCATACTCTTCTAAGCAAGTGAGGATCTTCAGCGCCCAAGGGCATCCATCTGCACGTTTCTGAGAGACACATTTCGTCAAACGATACTTCATTTTGTGACCATTTGTATTCGTAGGGCACACATTACACCTATGATTCCGCTGTGAAGCATGCGCACGGAATCCCTTCTGACTGTCAAGCACTTGGACGGCACTCAAATCCCTCGTCACTTCAAGCCAAACGTACACCATTACCAAAACACAACGGTGTGGTGGTGACAGACCCTTCGCGCGGGGATTTGCCCCTGCGAGGTTTCGTGTAGTCGGTGCGGTTCTACTGGAAGCTGCTGGGAGGACAAATGTTGTTGCGGCGGTGGAAGCTCCTAGTGACGGCGGCGATGGTTTGCGCTGTGGTCTTTCTGCAATCAAAGGTACTCAATTGATGCAAGTGTAGTCTACCGACGGCACTATTTACAGTAGAGAATCCGACTTACTACATTTGGATGGCTGTGGCGCACCCGCTGGTGTGACGACACCGATGAATACCTACACCCTTTGTGAGAGACTGTCTGATTGGTTACCACAAAAGTCGCATATATCGGACACCCTAAAAGGTCTGACATCCCGACTTCTTCCTAATTTAAGCATTAGCCAATCAGAGCGCAGATCAGATAATTATCAACCTTCTTATGACATTGTGTTCATCCAAACATTTTCTTCCAGGCACCGAAAGTTGCCAATTCGGAGATTTGGACATGTCGTGGGTCGGTCCTTGTGGAAAAAAACGGACCCGCCTCATGAAAGGAATTCTTGATGGTCTCTGAGCTAATTCTATCTAGAGCGTACATGAAACGTTTGGACATGTCGAAACGGCGGTCACACGCGACGTTGGGAGGATGACATCGGGAGTACAGCTCTGTGTAACGCGCCATTAGGTGACGCTTGAAGGGCGCCATTACGCCAACATCCAGAGGCTGGGCGACGGACGTGCAGCCAGCAGGGACATACACAGTGTACGTCCCCATCTCGGCAAGACGTTTACGCACTGCGTCGCACTTGTGAATCCTGCGACAGTCGAGGATGAGGACAGCCGGCCCCATCACAACAAACTTCCACACTTGCTCGATCCACTCAAGCATCACGCGCTCGCTGCGCTCGCTAACCACGCCTTCACTTAAACTGAAAAGCTGGCTATCTCTAGATCGCAGTAGATGTGCACCTCATGATAGCCATCTTGCTCATGCTCACCTTTATACACGAAATGAGGCTCCAGCATTCTTCCATTGGCACAGACGGGGAGAGCGACAGTGCAGCGATAGCTACCCTTCCCGCCACCGTTGGCGGATACACGCGACACGCCGACGAAATCCACCGTCGTGCTGGCACCCAAATCGCAGTACACTGCGGTCTGATCCATGTTGAACGGAGTGTACGACGGTGGCATGGCTGTGGCAGCATCAATAAAATCAGTAATTAGAATTGTACTTCCCTCCATTGCGAACGTCTCCCTCAATGCTTGTAGCTCTGGATTTTCTTGCGTCCTGAGTGAGAAATCTTCCGGAGAGTGAGCCCGTGACGCACCATAAACTTACTACACCAGGAGCGGCGCGCATCGTGGGATTTGTCATTGATAAACCCGGGTAGTAGCTCCAAAGACTGGCAAATGATGCTGTCCATTGACACAGGTAGCTCCTCGCGGCGTTCGTCCTTGATCCAGAGACGGAGTGCATCCTCGACAACGCGGGATTTGGAGGCGCGCTCACCGCCGCCCATGGTGAGCTTCTTTCCACGTTTGCTGTCCACAACTGCCTTTCGCATGCAATCGATCTGGGTACACCATGACTTGTGAGTTGGCCTAGAGAATGAACGCTCCCTGCATAACGATGTCCTATTGAGCGGGGGGATGCCTGCGTAGAATTCTTCGACCATCCGAATCTTAAATGCAAATCTTAAATGCGATGGTGTGTGAGAGCTTGAGCCGCTCACGCGGCATTTTGAAGTGGCGCCAAAAATGCCGTTTGTCCCTACCGCTCTTTGACACTAAATCGTGGCCAACCACCCACTGTAGTGATTCCAGCAAAATCTGATTGGCCAATGGACGATCACCTTGTATTTCTGAATTATCTGATACCTCTCAAATCGGCAACAGGAAGGGGTGTCCGATATGCGACTTTTGCAGTAGTATTGATCACCTCTTCAGTTTTTTTCTGGGATAGCCCGACTGAAAGTCTGGCGCAGCCAGCCCAACCAGGATTATTGTTCGCAGTAGTCTGCAGCAGTGGTCGGAACTAAATAATGGTATTGCAATATGGCTGAATATGATTGAGAGTCCGACAGTACTTGTTTTTTGTATAAAGGATTATAGCGAATCAGTGCGGAAATCAGACTTTTCCATCCAATTAAAAGAAGGAAGCATCGTATTACATCCTCCACGTAAACATTTCAGCCAATATAATCAAACCAGTTGCTTCCGACAAACCTTCGACAGATTTTGTCGGATCCTGGTTCCAAATCTGCTCGCGTCCATTCAAATTTGAAGTTTAAAACCGATCACTTCCATACTTGCCGTGTCTCCGACAAGTGACCATGAGTCTAAATGCACTCCGACCACGGAACAGTCAAATGCTCGTACTGTTGGCGTGAACGCGTTCAAGTGGCTCTTGGAGATGGAGAATGTTGGATTGGATTGTGTATTTGATTGCATGTCGAAAGACCCGAATGGAAAATGCTTGGGCGTTGTGATGGACAAATTGCATTGTATTTGGCCTTCACCGCTGGTGTGAAGGATAGAATGCTCACGTTTGACACTGTCATGTAAAAAATTGGTTGCTCGAGCTCTTCCCTGAGTGCCACACTGCGATTCAGCAGCGTCTCTTGGAGATGGCCCGCATCCTGGAGAAGCATATGATGAAGAGGCAGGCAGGGGGTATGACAAAACATGCTCCTGCATGTACGAAAAAGGATCTATCTCTTTTGGTGCGTTATCTGTATACGAATGCAGCTTCGTCTACGGATTACCAGGACACCGCATGGTGACGATGCTTTGGTACGTATTCGGGCGGGCGTCGGACTTCAGTCTGGTCCAGAAAGAGAGTTTGTCAGTCTGTTCACGGAAGCATTTCTTCGTACGACTTGTGCGCGTGAAGACGACCGATCAGCAGGGCCTCATCCTCTATCTGGACAACGATATCTCGACTTGTCCAATTCTCGCCATTGCCGTAGCCCTCGCCATGCAGACCGTTCCTTGCACCCAACTCTTGGAAAACGTCCGCCCAGCGTCAATCAAGCTCGACTTCGAATTCCTCGAGACGCCTCCACTCTCGGAGCTGCTACTTCACGTTGAGCAGCCGGCGCAACTGAAACAACCAAATATCGAGGCAGAGGTGACACTGAAGGCGGCAAAGAAGAAGTCAACGCCACCACCAGGCATCCACCAGTAACGCAACCGGCTCCTCGCACACATTGGCAAGCCGGCCGGTGTGCATGTCTCGTTGTCGTCTCACTCTTTCCGTCCAAGAGGTGCTCAGCACGCCAACGGCGAGGCCGGTATGAGCATGCAGTGGATCTCAGATCGCGGCGGCTGGAACCTTGCTTCGTCACAGAACGTCTGGTCATACGTATTCAACACGACACAGGAATACCAACGAGTATCAAAAGTGCTGAGTGGCTGGGCGTCACACTCGCACGTACCGCTTGACGGTCTTCATGCTCTTGACAATGAGCTGGCACGTCGACTACGCGTCTTCCAAGCGTGGCTGTTTAATACATGCATGAGCATGCAGGAGACTCGGTTCAATGTGTGCCCACAAGTGATCGATGTGTGCACAGCTCGGTTACTCCATGCATTACCGCTGCTTCGCTCCCTCCAACCGACAGCTCCGATTATTTGCTCGCATTGACGCTTGCTCGACCACAGCTCACATTCGTCGCGATGAGTTGCTGACTGTGCCAATGGCGCTCAAGAAAGCCTACAATAACGAGTACCAGAACGGAAACCAACAGCCAGAGAGCGAGCCATCGCCAGCCGAGCTTCAAATGGCTGTCATTCGTGAGTTATCCGAAGCCAATCGACTGCTACTCGATCGACTACAGGCGTAGGAAGCGAAGGTCACCACTGCCGATTCAACTGCCGATTCCACCGCTTCATCTGGCTCGGTCGTGCAAGAAGGAACACTCCGTAAATCGCCACAAGGATCGGTGATAAGAAAGAAAGCTCCAGCAACTCACCTTTCCGCGGTATGGTTTGCCTGGTACGCCGGCGAGCCGCGCTTGTGGAGCGACGAATCGGATACCAAGAAGCGATCAGCTGCGCGACACCTCGTCGCGCTCATGAGGCTGTTCCTGTCGCCTGGATTCGTGCTGGACACCCAGAGCCCGTCCTACCGCGACGACGTTATGCGACTGGGAGTGCAGGCACAGCTCGCTGTTGTCGCCTTCCTCAAAGAGCAAGGAATCAAGTCTGGTAGCGACGCGATTCTCAAGCACATGCGCGCTCAGCACCAGCGGCGAAAGCTCAACGGACTAATCTGCGAGTTCAAGAGCCGGCTTGCTATTTGGGCAATCGTTGACCCAACTCCGTACAAGATGCAAGCTATCCTTGAGGTTGTCGACAAACAGTGACCAAAAACTTCATGACCGCCTACGACTCTCCATGGACACGAAAGCTAACACCGCAAGCGGACACCAACGCTAACTCCGCTAGATTGTCATGGCGTCCATGTGCTGACCGCTTCTCCAAGCTTCAGCTTAGATGACTTCGCACTTTCTTAAACTGCATCGCCAAAGTTCATGTTTATTCACCTGCAACGAATAAAAAACACACCAAAAAATTAGCCTAGCCACCGATCGTTACCACCCCAAGATGCGAGGCTTACCGTAATGGTTATCGGCCGTCGTTCTTTCATTTGCCGATTCGCTTTCTTCTGCACGAACTCTTCTACGATGACGAATCGCTTCTCCGCGCGTGAGTTCAAGGGCGTCGCCATCCGGGCTGTCGCTGCGGCTTCTGCAAGTGTGCGCAAGATCCGTGTCGACGACGAGATTTTACGTAAGCTGCGTCTCCAGATGGTAGCATCAGCTACAACCAGAGTGAATTTACCTGAAGCACTCACCGTGATCATGCGACAGATAGCGGAGCGGGCGACGTCTCGCAACGTCCGCTACGCAGACGTAGAAGATCTCATTCGCGGTCCCGCTGTGCCTACCCAAGCAGCCGAAGACGAATCGGAGTGCGAAGGTGAGGTCGAGTGAATTGGAGACACCGACTTGGCGGCTGAGCCAACGCGGCAAGCGCGTGCTGTGCTGGATCCCTTCCGCGTAGATGGGAAGGTCTATTGCCTCGTCGACTGGGCGCCTACTGAGGAGCCGGCTGCCGATGTCCCTCGCAGTTTGATCGCGGCCTTCGACCGAGAGCGTCGTGCAGTGGTTGAAGACTACTTCGTCGAAGCCGAAGCTCAAGAAGCTTAGGCGACGCCTTGACAAAGCGACACGAGAAATCCGCAACAATCAGAGATAAGCGCAACTTGAGAGGGTGAGAGTGATGCGTAGGAGAAAGGTAATTGGATTAAGCGATGTGGAGTCGGGTGTCGAGTGATATCAGCGGCTGGGATCGAACCGGCACCTCTGGGACCAATGTCCCAGGCTCTACCATTGGGCTACGCGGATGGATGGAGGTGGGAGTGAAGAGATGTGAGCACTAGGTCAAAACAATTCAAGAATGAGGCGAATGGGCCTGTGGCGGAAGCCAGATTGCTAAATTAAAGGCTGAGGCGCCCTGTGGGATGGTAGGCTGTCAGTGGCAGAACACTGCTGACCACAAAACGGACTGGATGGCTCACAGCCGCTTATCTGTGACTCAAATTGTGACCCGTATTTCTTGTCAGAGCTCTCATTTCTCAATTTGCCATGGACTTTCAACAACATGGACTTTCAACAACTGCCAGTGGCCTGTTTTCCCCTGCTTTTCGTTTTTTGCGTTTTTCTCAGCCTACAGGCGATTTCAGCCGCTCTCCTTTCAACCGGAGAACCGAGCCAAAACGCGGTCTCGAAGAGCAAACGCTGAGGAGATGTGTTTGGATAGGGGTAGGGCAATACACCAGCTGTTACCTACCGGCTCTGTATTCACATCATGCGTACAGTGAATGCAATCCTAAGTACGGTGTCGGAAGCTTGTCGGATCCTTTTTGCGTGTCGGATTTTTATAGTATGGTTATATTAAAAGTATCCCAATAATTAACTACTTAAAATCTGAAAGCCAATCATTACGGAAATTTGGTGCCGTATATTCCGACCACTGTACCCCACCGGGTATAGTGAACCGGCTGGTTGATCTACCTGTACCATTAACCGTGTCGGCAGTCTCACTCAGCTCTGAACCAACAATCGTGTACGATTAACCGTGCCGGCGGTCTCCCTTTGCTCTGCACCACTCGTCCCATTCGCGGGTTCCCCCAGACTATGGAGAATCGCCAACCACTCGTCTTCTCTCCTGAATTCTAACCGTCTTGCTCAGCTTCATCCTCTCTCATTATCCAATCAGCATGGCAAAGAACAGTGACATCTGCCGTGTTCTCTTTACTGCCCAGTCCAACCACTACTACAAGTGCAACTACTGCTCGAAGACCCGGAAGCAGCTCCCTTCTAGTGGGTATGCTAACCTGATCAGCTACTTGCGCGAGAAGCACGGCGATGTATACCTGTCTGATTACGAAGCCCGCGTCACCTCGAACACTGGGAGTCTCATGGCGCTCGGCTTTGTGAACGCTACCACCGCCAACATGTATCGGTGGATGGAGTGGGTAGTTACCCGTAGTATGCCTCTGAGCGAGGTTGACAACGAGATGACACGCAAGTTATCGAAGTTTACGCCCATGTGCTCCAAGACGTTGAAGAAGTACATGGCGAAAACTGTACTCGCCGTTGAACGCAAGATCGTTGATGAGATATCAGGCCCGATAGGTGTGATGTTTGATGGTTGGAGTTGCAACACTGAGCACTACATTGGCCATTTTGCCGTCTACTCTGATAATGGCGTTCTCAGACAGCCCCTGTTGGCATTAGCCCCAATGGACGAGCCCGACCAATCAGCAGTCTCACACGCCAGCTTTATCGCGGACGTTTTGTATATTTTTGGCCAATCAACATCCACTTTGACTTTCCTGATTGGTGACAATTGCTCCACAAATTAAGCGACAGCGACTCGACTGGGCGTGCCTCTGATTGACTGTGCCTCCCACCGCTTTAACCTCGCTGCGGCTACGTTTCTCTCCGACTACAAAGGTGCGGTGGATGCTGGGCGGGCTCTCATGCTCGCCTTGCGTACAGAAAATAATCGCACGCAACTGCGCACCCATACTCCGTTGGCACCATTACGACCAAACCGGACGCGTTGAAACTCCACCTTTGTAATGCTCCAGCGTTACAAGTGTATTCGAGAGGCGGCCAAGCAGGTTGAACTTGTATTCGATCTGATTCCCTAAGTCACTATGCATCGGCGCATAGAGAAGCTGATGACCCATCTCGAGGTGTTCGACAGCGTGACTAAAACGTTAAAGTGCGCGGATATTTCTATGGCGGATGTCCGTGTACTTTTTGACAACATCATCAGTCGTTTCCCGTACACTGCACGACATCTTGGGGCAAACGCCGCTATTGTCCATTCTGCCGATTTCGAATCGGCAATTGTAAAGGTACGTTTTTAATGCGACTTTTGCGATTCATTCAGATGGTTCTTAATTTGTTCCCATTCCTTTGTTAATAACGACTTTTTTTATTAGCTCTCGTCAGCAGACGGCACTCGGCTGTCTCCAGCTAAGAAGAGATCCATTGGAAGGTTTGAACTTGACGAGCATGCGTCATCAGGGCAAGATCGAGTACACGACGATGGAGGTACTGATTTTGCTACTGCAGTCCTCCCGGCGAAGAAGAAGCGACGCTCGGAGACGCCATCTCCGGCCTACGCCGATGTTTTAGTCCAGGTGTTGCCGACCAGCAACCGATGCGAACGTCAGTTCTCCGAAGCCAAGCTTATCATGACACCACAGCGTACGGCCTTGCTGCCTGTGAACTTTGAGATGCTTCCGTTTCTACGAGTCAATCGCGGCTATTGGGACGTAGCAACTGTGCACGGGATTTACGCGGCTGAACCGACGATGGAGGACAACAGTGAGTAAGCGAGCATACAGTAGATAAATATTTGGCAATGATTATCTATTGTGTGTGGTGGTATTGAATAAAGGATTATTGACATTAGCCACCTTCAATACAATATAAATACCTATTTTCCGACCACTGGTCTGCAGTTGTGTTCGCACATGCAGAGTCTCAGTATATTGTGTGAAAAGTTGTGCTTTCGTCGGGTCCCTCCAACCATACAAATCTCAAATACAATGGATGTGACGCTGGCAACATAGGCTAACGCTCCCACAAAATTCATGCTGCAACCTAACAGACCAGTCGCTGAAAATCCCACATACTGTGGATCCACATCAAGGATACCCTCGATTGCAGACCATGAAGTGAATGTGGAGTTGGTGCGATTGTAAAAGGAATTGGCGAGTTTCGACAAGGTTAACTACTAAGATATCAACGAGCATACAGGCAAGGTTACGCATGTGTGCTCGTTGCGGTACCGATTACTGTCGTGGACGAGTTTTCTCTCTTTTTCTCTGAGAACAAGTGCTTTCATGGTATGCGTTAGCATGCTGATTGTTTGTTGTTTGCTGCACATGCAGCGGTAACGACCATGGCGGCTGGTGATGCAATCAATCGACGTGGGGAAGAGGAAGCAAGACGACGAAGCTTGACTGCCCAACGCACGAGAGTATTGCGGTCCCAGGAATCACAACAAGATCAGCGTAGGCGCTTAGATGCTCACAATGCGCGGCACTGCGAGCAAAAGCGTAATCAATATTCACGTCACAGACATGCACAAGCATCAGATTCACAAATGTTGGAACATGCAGAACGAGGGCGTGATTCTTCACCACTTCTCAGCTCCCGCGTGTTGGAAGCTGCCAACCTAAAAAACCTGGGAAATTGAACTGATGACTACTGGGCAAGCGTTTACAACTGATCCAAGACACGCGTTGGCTTATTATAACTGCTGTAGTGCAGATCCAAATGCATGTGTTTATCGTGACGAGACACTTTGTGGGATAGACGGCGACAAACACACGTGCACGGTTGCGCCAAGTTGTGGATGATGTGTCGACACAAGACGCATTCCTTGAGTAGTTCCTTGATAATTAAAAGCAAGAAATTACACATATCTGAAATCCCCTATTGAACGACATTTATCATGAACAGTATATCAGAAATTGAATCCACATTTTACAACAGTCATCTATTGTCAATTCCGGCCAAATTTGCCGAAACTGGTCGGTTTAAGGTACCGAGAACATCCATCCACGAATCCTTCAAAAAATTTCATTTGACAAAATTGATGAAATAAAAACCAATGGCCAATGAAAAGAGGTTACACATCTGTTGAAGTTGCCGATTCATTCCGAACCAAGAACGGTCGAGGTTGCGGGTGAGATGATTAGCCGACATCCGCCACATGGTATGCGCTCCACGAAATGTAGTACCCAATTTCTCCTGGAGCTACCTAGCAACATCCGAACGGAGCATTCAGATGCTGCGCCAGCACGGTCCGTGTATGCTGGTCAAATACAAGCTGCGGTAAACGCGTCGTAATCCCGCTGTGTACTGGGTGCTCCGCCATATTCGTAAATGATCAGAAGGACCGTGTGTCCTCGCATTTTCACGAGCCACCGATGCCATTCCTGCTCAGTCTTGGGGCTCCCGACAAACTTCCTTTTCACCTTAAAATGCATGACGTTCTTCCATTCGAACACGCTTGGGACTTCAATAGCCCACTACTCGTCGCCAGTCCAGACAGCACGTCGTTTTACTCGGGAACCGCTGGGGTTGAGGTCGGAGTGCGAGCACGAGATGCTACGCGCGCTTGAGGCTGCCCTTGATCGTGCTGGTGTAGGTTACTCGACCCGACTATTGCGATCGCGATCTTTTCATAACCGTGCTTCCTCTGCATCTTGCTGCCAACACTGTTGTGGGAAACCTTGACTTGGGGATTGAGTCTCCACTACGATGTACCAGAAGGTTATCAGAAGGTTACATTAGGTTGCAGCAGTTGTACCCAAGGAGGTTCTTTCAGTGTAACCATATATATACTCCATTTTGCCCGCTTCCCCTCAACTGATTATGCACCCAAGGCTCCCGCGAGATTAGTTGAGACGGAACTCTGAGAGAGATGGAGAAGCAGAAGAGCGGGAAGAAGGGTGAGCATGGTGTGCCGGTGTTGGAGAAGGATCGAGACTTTCATGGTTGGTACAGCAGACAGCATCTCAAGCTTGATGCGAATGGGCTATGAGATGACTTCTGTGTCAAGCCGGAGGTGATTCCAGATCCGGAGGCGGAGAAGACGAAGTATGATGAGCATGTCAAGAAGCGCAAGGAGACGCGATGGAAGATAGAGAAGACGTTGTCATTTGAAATGGCCAAAATGGTGCAATATATCGAGACGCCGTATGATGTGCCTGATCGCCTGCGGAAGATGTTTATTGGAGCCACCAAGTTAACGCTTGTCCACCAACTGCGGTCGATTATGCTCATGAGATACAAGAAGTTTTCCAACCTGTTGATGTTTATCGAGGATCTCAAGAGCGGGTTTACCAAGCAGGAGAACATGGGTCTCGCAATTGAAGACAGGTTGAAGCCTTAGATTCTCGTGATGGTGCTGGATGATGCGTTTGATGACATCCTTCGTCCGTATCTTGTGCAGACACATGCTGGGAATACAGAACTCCTGATCGAATTGTTGAGCTCTTGGAGTCGTGTTACATTGAGAATGAGCGTCGCCAGCAGTTGACTGCGAACGAAGGTCAGAGCTAGGACAAAGAACATGGAGAGACTCCACTCACAGCACGCGAGCAGCACAAGAGTGGCAAATGTCGTCAATGGCACATGGAAGGGCACTGGATAGCAGAATGTCGTATCTTCAAAGAGAAGGTGAAGCGAGGATGGAAGCATCAACCACCGTGCAGAACAGGACGCGACTTTCATGATGATGATCGAGATCCTACTCGTCACAAGCAGCAGAAAAATATGAACAAGAGAAGAACACATGACGACGACGATGATGACGATGATCTGAGTGCTAAGCCGTCAAAGAAAGTGAAGAGCGATGGCGGCAAAAGAGTAAAAGGGCGTAGAAGAGAAACGGGCATGATTGCTCACAGTGACTTTGGTGATAGTTCAGATTCGGAGATTGCACTCGTGACCATCGATCAGCGGTGTTTCCAGACAGCCACGAGTGAAGACGAATGGATTCTCGATTCGGGGGCGACAAGTCATATGACATACAATCAAAACAACTTCAAGAACTACGGATCGGTCTCAGCAGGAGTGGAAATCAGTGGGAAGTATGAACTGCACGTGACGGGTATTGGTGATTTGATTGTGAAAGTGACGACAGAAGCTGGTGATCAGACATTGCATCTCAAAGGAGTGTATTATGTTCCATCGATACAATTCAACCTCTTCAGTATTAGACAGCAACTCAGTGCTGAAGAATCGAACAGAGCAGCAGTGCATTTTGATCGTGCTGAGATGGCATCCATCTTGCGTAAAGGCAGCTTGGCACATGCGCGCTTGGATCCAGCATCCAAGTTGTACACGATGAAGTTGCAGAGATGTGCTCCGCGAGAGGTGGGAGATGTGTGTCTCAGTGCGCTTTTGCAACAACGAGTGGATAAGATCGTGCGACTCTGGCACACACGGTTGTTCCATCCCGGGAAGAATGCCTTTCAAAGTTTGACAAGATGTGCTGCCAAAAGCATGAGACTCAACGCTACAAGTAGAGCAGTAGCGATAGCAGATTGCAATGCCTGCATCACTGGCAAGATGACGAAAAGATCATTCAAGCACAAGCAGCGCGAAGAGAAGCACGGAAAGCAGTGGGCAATAGGTGAGAAGGCTCATACAGATGTGTGGGTTCCATACCATACGTCTGTACTTCTGTGTGTTTGTCGATGATGCATCCAGATTTGCAACTCTGTTTGTACTGAAGGAACGTTCAGAGATTTGCAGAGCGTCCGAACAGTACCGCAGACGAATTGAGACGCAGCGAAGCATGAAGATGAAGAGCCTACAGTCAGATGGTGCCAAGGAATATATCAAGTTGAAGAAGAGATGCGAAGAAGAGCTAGGCATGAAGTGCATGTTGACTGTCAAGAAAACACCGGAGCAAAATGGCATTGTTGAAAGAATGATTAAAACAATATGTGAAAAGCTTCGATGTGCTCTTCATCAAGGATATTTGGCCCAAGAGCTCTGGGCAGAAGCAGCCGTGACAGCAGCGTATGTGTTGAGTCTCCTACCAGCAAAGTGGAATGGAATGGTAGAGCCGTTCACGGTGTGGTTTGAGCGAGACGTACCTATTTGGCATCTTCGTGTTCGCTGTGAAGCGTGGGTGTATATCGATGTAGACGAACGAAAGAAGTGCGAGAAACGCGCAAAGAAGATGATGTTTGTGGGCTACCCAACAGACCGTCGTGGCTACAAATTGATTGATTGTGAGACACTCAAGCCGAAGTACATTCACACAGTGATCTTCAATGAGCAGGAATTTCCTCAGTTGGCCACACCTGAAGAAGCCCACAGGAATAGACAGCTCCGTGCTCAACAGAAAAAGCAAATCCAACAGACAGGGGAGCGAGCTGGAGTATCAGTGCTGGAGGAAGATGCGCTGAGAGATCATGAAGCTATAGCCCACCTATATGACTATGTGTTGCCCTATGAGGCAACAGAAGATGAAGTGCGCATCGTGCATCGTGCTGTCAGCAACCAGGCTGACGGTTCGGGAGACAACGGCGGCCGTGCGCAGACAGCAGACAAGCTGCGTCTGATCAACGCGGGAGATAGGTCCGGTCCACAGCAAAGCGTCCCAGAGCGTGCGAGTGAGAGAGTGCTTAGAAGCGGTGGGGCTATGGCGAGAACAAAAGAAAGAAGAAAAGCAAGTCATGCTGTAGAAGCGACATCGAATAATTCCGATGGGAGGGAGAAGGGAGAATGATAGTAAGAGAACTGGTGAAAGAGAAGCAAGTGCAGCAACCGATAGCGTCGGAGACAGCGCTACAGCAAAATGTGCGCGAGAAGAAGGCACTGACGTGACACCAGCAAAGCAACCAGCCCCGCAATCCGACAAGACAGTGTCATGGACACAGGGCCAGACAATACGGAGTGGTCGACAGACCAAGCCACCAAGATGGATGAGTGAGCATGTACTAATGGCAAGAGTGATCGGATGAGATGGCAAAGAAAGAGTTCGTCAAGAGGTGATGCGCAAGTGGCACGCAGAAGCAATAATAATGGCAGCATCAGCCGTGGTGGCTGACGAGCCAGCCACACTACCAGAAGCCATGGACTCAGCTGAAAACGGTGGAAAGAAGCAACAGACACAGAGTACGCATCCCTTATTGATAATGGAACGTGAGACTTAGTGCCAAGGACTCATGGAATGAAGATCTTACAGAGTAAATGGGTTCTTCGCAAGAAGTATAATGCAGATGGCACGATTCAAAGGTACAATGCGAGGCTGGTCATCAAAGGTTTTTTGCAAGAGCATTGTTGATTACAATGAAGTGTTCGCCCCAGTGGTGCGATTGAGTCGTTGCGTTTCCTGTTAGCGTATGCCGCAGCTAAAGATTACGAGATACACCAGATGGACGTAACGACTGCGTTTCTAAACGGGCCGGTAGACGTCTTGGTGTTCATGGAGCAGGCTGAGGGCTACAAAGTAAAAAGAAAAGAAGAATATGTATGCCGTTTGAAGAAGTCCTTGTATGGACTAAAACAAGCACCAAGAGTTTGGTACAGGCTCTTGCGTGAGTATCTTCAACAGAAAGGATTCGTGATGCTCAAGACAGAAGCGTGTGTCGGTGTGAAATGGATCGATGGTGAATCATGTTTTATCTCAATCTACGTCGACGACTTGATCTTATTTGCGCCGAACCTACACACTATCGACGAGTTCAAGAATTGTTCAAGTCCCGTTTCAAGATGAAAGACCTAGGGCTAATCCACTATATTCTAGGGTGGGAAATCAAGCGTGACTGCTCAAGATCTCGCAGCACAAGTACATAAAAAAAATGCTAGAGAAGTTTGGCATGAGCAAGTGCAATCCTGCTAGTATTCCGTTTGCTCCAGGTCTTGTGCTGCCCAAAGCTCTGTGTGCTAGTGATCCAGATGAAATGCAATTGATGCAGAACAAGCCCTACAGGCAGGCAGTGGGGTCATTGATGTATCTCATGCTCGGCACACAACCAGACATTGGATTCGCAGTTCGAGAGTGTACACAGTATTTCACCAACCCAGGTATCGCGCACTGGAGAGCAGTCAAGCACATCTTGCGATATCTACGAGGCACAGCAAGCTATGGTCTGGTTCTGAGAGGGCTAAAGTACAAGGACAAACCACTACAGCATCACATGTTTGCGCTCTGTGATGCGGACTTTGCCACTCATGAAGATCGTCGATCTATTGCAGGCTACGTGACAAGACTTGGAGATAGTCTGATGTCGTGGAGTAGTCAAGCCGAGAAAACAGTGGCACTTCACACAGCAGAAGCAGGGTAGATAGCGTTGAGCATGTTGGTTCAAGAAGTGATTCATTTACGCATGATGGTCGCAGAATTCCTTCGTAGTCGCCCAGCAGCAACAAGAATTTATGGCGACGACGCCAGTGCGTTGAAGTTGGCCAAGAACCCTGAGTTTCACGGACGGTCGAAGCATATTGATGTCAGACACCATTTTTTCCGAGAGAAACAAGAACAAAATGAGATTGACGTCAAGAAAGTTACTAATGCAGACAACATAGCGGATGCGTTTACGAAGCCACTTGTGAGAGCTACATTTAAAAAGCATCGAGACGCACTCCGAGTTATCCCAGTGCATGAAGACCTGCTTGAAGACTCAGGTGGGGCACTTGGGGATTGAGTCTCCACTACGGTGTACCAGAAGGTTATCAGAAGGTTACATTAGGTTACAGCAGTTGTACCCAAGAAGGTTCTTTCAGTGTAACCATATATATACTCCATTTTGCCCGCTTCCCCTCAACTCTTTGTTGAGGGGAAGCGCTCTGTGGCAGCATCTTTCTCGCTCGCCTTGCACTGACGAGTCGCGTAGTCGGAAGATGCCGCTGTCTTTTATTTGTGGTTTTGCTTTTCTGCGCTTCTTTGTGTACCCTTCGCGGAGATAGCCTGGAAGACCTAGTTATCATGATATTATATGACATAACCGAGGGGAACGGTTCACAGGACGGTTCTGGTGGAAGGGTTTGTCAAAGTAGGGATCAGAGATCAAATTAGGAATTGCCCAAATTACAATTCTATGCGTAGACTGGGATTCTCCCTCTACGTCACACGTGTTCACAACTGATGCCATGTTTGACTTTATGTATGGTATAGTGTACCCAGGTATAACCTGTGACACCCAAACTAACCAATAGACACTTCCTGTTTCTCCAACAACCCAAGCCTTCGTCTCTCTCTCCTCTCTTCTCTTTCCCAGCGCTCCTCAACCTCCACAGGTTTTGAGCCCAAGCCAAGCCTCCAGCGATGCCTTCCCGCGCCTCACCGGCGTGGACAACTTCGACGTGTGGAAGACTCGCGTCACTGCATGCCTCGACGGCAAGCATCTCCTCGGCTTCGTGACGAAGGAGAACTACGATGGAGTCTCCGACGACGAGGACGAGGACGACGAGATGTCCGACGTGGAAGAAGCCCCTGCTCCGAGCACTCTCGCCCCCCGATGGCGATTGAGTCGCTGGTGATGACGCTGAGGACGCCGACGCCGACGATAGCCTGGATCATGACTCCAGCTCGTCTGAAGACGACTCATCCGCAATCAAGTCGCCTCCTGAGGTGATCTCGTTCGCTACCCGCAAGGCCGAACTCGAGAAGGAGGACTCCAAGACCGCGAAGGCCAAGCCCAAGCGTCGTGTCGTGAGCTCCAGCGAGCTCCGGCGCATGGAGGCCAAGACGAAGGGGTTTCTGATGAAGACGTTGGATAACACGCATATCCGTCTCGTCAAGAACCTCGTCTTCTCCTTCGAGAACTTCAAGACCATCTGCGAGAAGTACGAGGGAGCCGCTGCTCACGGCGATCCGTACTACATCCAGCACTTCCTTCTCGAGACGAAGCTGAGGGAAGGCGACGACTTGACGGAATTTTTCCTCAAGCTTGAGAACGCCATGGAAGCCTCCGCTGTCGCCCTCGAGTCCGACATGAAGGACATGGAGAAGTCGCTGCTGCTCTTCCACGCGATGCCCACCGCGTGGAAAGACGACCTTCGGGTCTGGAAGGGTACGCGGAAGTACATCCCGTACGCCGAGCTCAAGCAGAGCATCGAGCCAAAGGTCCTGGAGCAGCCAGCGCGATATCGCTATATGCTTATCCGTGGAACGCCCGGAAGCGACGGCACCAAGGGGGAGAAAGCACTAGCTGCTGAAGCCCCGGTGACCGCTCTGGCTGCTAAGATAGAGTCTCAGCGCAACGCTTGCTCCTACTGCGCCCGCCCGAATCATGTGATTCGTGATTGCCGAGTCCTCCAGAAGGACTTGCGCAACGGCCAGGTCAAGGCGAACCCTGTTCTGCCGGCCAACTTTGCGTTCATCAACGATGATGAGCAGCCCAGCCAAGGCCAGAAACATCACTCGCATCCGTACGCTCGGAACCAGCGCAATGACTCGGCTGCTGCGAATGGTCGCTACGGCCAAGTGAGCCAGCAATCTGGCTCTCGCTCGTGGAACAACGACCCAAGAAACCATGGTCGATCGCACCAAGGTGGATGTGGGTCCGGCCGCGTTGGATATCAGCAGCAACGACGCGACCATGCCATGATTGCGATCTCCGGATCTGTTGGGCCCAAGACCGCGCTCAGCTTCACGGCCAAGGCAAATGAAGGTGCCAGTCTTGATCCAACTTGGACAATCGACTCAGGATGCACTCACCACGTCTCGCATGAGTCCGCGTGGTTCACGACCAAGTCGTCAAGCGATGGGTCGATCACGGTCGGTGGGAAGAATGAGATTGCCATCGAGGCGACCAGCCAAGTTGAAGTGGAAGTCGTTGACTCCAAGGGCCAGCCAGGAACGCTGAAGATGGACAATGTCCTCTACGCGCCTCAGCTCAAGTTCAATTTGTTCACCAACACATACACGCCCGAACAAAACGGTGTTGCGGAACGCAGAATGTGAACGATAATGGAACGCGTACGTGCACTTCTGTTGGATGGAAAACTACCCAAACAGTTGTGGGGTGAGTGTCTGCGTCACGTCACAGATCTTATCAACATGACGCCCAGCACCACCACTGCGAACACGACGCCCTACGAGCTCTGGTTTCAGCGCAAACCGTAGCTTCAATACTTCAAAGTACTTGGGTGCGCTGCCTACGTGCATATCCCAGAGCGATACAGGGACAGACATTGTCTACAGCAGAGATGTCGTCTTCAGAGAGACTGAGTATCCTACTCTCTCAAATATCCCAGAGACGCCTGACCTCCTGGTGACATCGGAAGGACGAGCTAATGCAATGTCTAATGTCGTTCCACCTGTGCAGCCAATTGCACGGCAGCCACCTCCTGTGTGCACACCCGTATCTTCATACACGCCTGCAGCTATACCTGCACCGGC
>JAADWT010000439.1:0-20681 GCA_023336285.1 Pythium grandisporangium
CCCCCCCCCCCCCCCCCCTTCCCCGGCATGGCAAACCATGTGGAGCCACGACGGCTCGCGCTTCGTTACGCGCCGCCAGCAATCATTGTCGAGTATGCGCGGGGGCAATCGCTTCGAACGCAGCTCTATCACCATGAGATTGATCTGCATACGATGGTGGCGGCAGCAGCAACAACCGCACCGTCGGTACGGTGTGTGGCGACAGCAGAGTGTTTAGTTTGCCCATTCACCATCCTTGTTGATAGTGTGTATGTCCTGAAGGATGCCATGTTGGCAGAGATGGTGACCAAGATATGCAGTGAGCACAGCGCTGCAGTGGAGAACATCTCGTCGGAGCAGGTGGGATCAGGTTTACTACGTATACAGACCATGCATTCTGAACAGGTCTACGTGTCGTGCGTACGGTATATATAATACTTACTGTCCCTCACAGCTTCAGCGATTATTGCACAAGCTGGTGGATCACGTGCACTGCAATCAGTCGCAAGGCACGCCACGATCGATGATGCTACCCCAAGCCGACTACAACCGCGTCTCCGAGGCGCAGCTCAAGCAGGTGAAACAGAAGATGGACGTGGCCTTCCTTACCAACTTGGTTCGACCAGGCGAGTCAGGGTATCAGTACGACAAACAAGTCGAGTTCACCCCCGCTGAAGAGGCATCCGACTGGGATGACTGACGTTTTCCCTCCAGCATGCCGCAGAACGACAGCAAGGTGGGGCCGCAGAGCAAATAAATGGGCAAAACCAATGGCCACGCGTGAATGAAAAGCATATTAGAGTTAATATCAACAGATTAAGTAGTACAATCGCTGCGGTTGGAGCAGCTCAGGCGTCGGAAGCGTGTGCAAGTAAATGCTTCCTCTCTATCGATGTGTCCGAGTGACCGACGCGTCGTTTCTCGCCGCTCGAAGCCCATTGCAGAAACGAACAAACCAGCGCGTCCCAAGAGATTGCTTGCTTACACGCCCTTCTTGCGCAACGAGTGGAACTGCATGAACTTTTTTTTCCGCTTGGGGGCAGTCTTCTTGGCCTTCTTCAGCGTCTTCTTCGGGGTCTCCGTGGTAGCGTCGGCAGCCGAGTCCACCTCCATACCAGTCGCGTTACCGACCGCCACGGGGGTCGTGCTGGATCCCATGAGGTTTTTCAAGTTAGAAACAGAGTCACCACCATCTACGCATGGTCACCATAGGCACACAGAAGAATGTCAGATCACTCTCTCTCTCTCTTTCTCTCTCACACCCAAGACCATGACATGGTCAACCATGGCAATGCTCTCGCTCACGGTCCACGTACTCTGGGTCGTGATCGCCTTGATCAGGTTTTGCTGGATTTTCTCCTCCTGCTTCGCCTGGTGCGGCACGCCGATGCGCTTCCGCAACTCTGTGCGGAATCGCCGCTTAACCTTGGAGCGCAGACCCTTTGCCATGCTTGATCACGGGCTGCGAAGTCGTCACGGGCAATGCGTGGCGAGTGAGGTGGTGCTGGATTGCGCTTCGCTAAACGTTGGTGTGGAGCAAATTTCACAGACAAGATGCGAGGGACCCAACCAAAGCAAGGTCGTGGTGGCCAATCAAAGAATACGATTCTATGACTGGCTAAAACCATTTCAAAAGACATCTGGATTGGCTGAAATTAGGATCGATCCTGTCGCCTCTGGAGCCGCCCGCTTTCTCGGCATCGTTGTCGAGCGGACACTCCCTTGTTGACTACACGATGGGCACCACGTACAGCGCTACGACAATGCTGGAGCAACACCCTCTCTCTCATCCATCGATTGGGTGCTCGCTCCATCAATTCGCTCGCTCCATCAATTCGCTTAAGGATCTGCATGTTGGCTATCACGCCTAGAATCGTAATAACGGCCATAATCACGGCTCCGACGATTCCCTCAACTGAATTGCGTTTCAGCCAATCGGAACCGTTGCGGATGGGGTTACAGATTTGGTGCCGCACGCATTTCATTCGTCCACATCTTCAACGCGCCACCAACAAGAAGCGATTCAAACGGCAAGACCGAAGCGAGTGGGAGGGGCGCTCTATAGAGAGCTATCACACTGACGCAGCAGTTGCCGTTGGCTCATTTCCTTTCATTATCCAAACCCCAGAGATTCAACAACAGTTCATCCTCACCACGATGATTGGAGCGCGCGTAATGATGACGCGACTTGCGCGGCGCAGCGGTGCGGCGCTGGGGAGACGCGCTCCGTTCTCCTCGCTCGGTACGAGGCCCCACGAGCGGATTGACGCCCATACGGTTGACTGCCGCGTTGCCGTGCGAGGCGATGAACTACTGGGCTGAGTGATTGACTGATGGACGTACTTGAACTTGTGGGGAACTAACTCTATGGCAGGATATTTCCCGGGCACGGAAATGCCGTTCGTGCCGGAGGTAGTGTTCCGTGATCCGGGCGCGAGCGATGCAATGCCGTGCTACCGCAGTACGTCATTTTTAGTTACTGCGCGGTGAATGGTGTTGCTGAATCGATGTGAGGGGAGGGGAGTCTGAGCAAATGAATACTTGATGCTTATAGTCATGAACGAGCAGGGCGATATCGTCGAAGGTGCCGAGGACCCAGAGCTTGGCCGCGATATCTGCACGCAGATCTACACCAACATGATTCGCTTGAATGTGAGTGCTTTACGTGTTTTCGTGAAGAGACATTGGAATTCTCAGTGTACTGAATGCTACGGATTTGTGCGGGTGATGTAAAGGCTATGGACAACATCTTCTACGATGCTCAACGTCAGGTATGATGGATTGCTGATGACCAATCGATGCCCACGACGTTGTGCGACTCTGTGTTACCTCGAAATGAACTAATGCACGTTGCTCCACACGCACTAGGGACGGATTTCGTTCTATATGACTTCGTACGGTGAAGAAGCCATCCAGTTTGGCAGTGCTGCAGCGTTCCGTATGAGTACGTCTCTAATTTTCTTGGTCCAATTGGGTAGCTTCGACACCGCCGTTATTGACGATTTTGTGTTTACTGTGGGATGATTTTGATTTCTGAACTGATTCACAGAGGATATGATCTTTGGCCAATACCGTGAGCCTGGTGTCCTTATGTGGCGTGGGTTCACGCTCGAAAACTTCGCTGATCAGTGCTTCAGTAACATGGATGGCCACGGAAAAGGCCGCCAAATGCCAGTGCACTACGGGTCGGTTAATCTGAACTACCATACGATCTCGTCGCCGCTGGCCACGCAAATCCCTCATGCAGTGGGAGCAGCGTACTCTTTCAAGATTGCGAAGGAGGATCGCATGTCAGTGTGCTACTTTGGGGAGGGTGCCGCGAGTGAGGGCGACTTTCACGCTGCCCTGAATTTCGCTGCTACGAAGGAGTGCCCGGTGTTGTTCTTCTGCCGCAACAATGGTTTCGCGATCAGCACACCGACCAAAGATCAGTACCGTGGTGATGGTATCGCTTCACGGGGGAGTGGCTATGGTATCCCAACCATGCGTGTGGATGGCAATGATTTCCTTGCGGTCCATGAAGCCACCAAGTTCGCGCGTGAGTACGTCATTAAGAATAGCCGCCCACTCTTGATTGAAGCTATGTCGTACCGTCAGGGTCACCACTCCACATCGGATGACTCGACCCGATACCGCGAGGTCGCTGATATCAAGCACTGGAAGGAAACGTGTGACCCAATTGATCGCACCAAGAGCTACCTTCTTGTACGTGCTCTGTGTGTTTGGCTTCTTTGCAAGCGATATTTGCTCGAGTGTTGCTACGACTACTGTAGTGTTTAGCGTTGGTGAACGTGCAATCACTTGCTTACTAACTTGATTGATCAACGTATGCAGCGCCGAGGTTGGTTGACAGAAGAACAAGACCAGACCCTCCGTGACAACGAGCGTACGAATGTTTTGACCGCACTCCAGAAAGCAGAATCGAAAGATGCTCCAGGATTGGAAACACTCTTTGAAGACGTCTACGATGTTAAGCTTCCTCATCTTGCGGTAAGCGTTCGCTTGCACTTCTGCCCTGTGATCTCCACGACAATTTTACTAACTTACGTCCTGGACCACGCAGGAACAAGAACGCGAGATGCTCGACCATGTCGCCAAGTACCCAGACCACTACTCTGCTGGTCACTAAACTGTGGTGCGATAAAGTGATACAGAACCTGCAACTGAGAATTCATGAGAATGGACGCTGTCGATTACGGAAAGGTCATCGCTGGAATTTATACGCCGTGGTATCAAAATTACTCCCGCTTATCGTGCAGTCATCTCGATCTCCAGCTGATCGCCAATTGCATGGCATGTAACAGACGCGATTCTTCGTTTAGCGAATGAAAGCTTCTGTTTCCATAACTCTCGTTCTTGTAACACAGTTTTCACGCTCGTTATATCCGATCCATTCAGATAGACAGCATTCAGCCTTTCAGCAGTGGGTATTGTCTCCATGACTATCTTGATGGAGCCTTCATTGGAGTTAAGCCTGGAGGCATACTGCATATGTCCGCCGCCTACTGTCAAGCATCGTGTCATCTCGGCGACTGCGGCAGGCGCACAGAACCCAGAAACTTCAACGCTGCATCAACAGAGCATTTAGCTCACATCCAACTACCCCCCTATTCCCAATAGAAAAGGAGTGCAAAGCATATTCTTACCGGAACATCTCTGGTGTAGCTTGCCCGTTTCCATTCGCTTCTTTAGTTGAGAATGTCGAAGCCATCCTACCCATATACCGTACAGACAGTGGTCGAATAGACGCATGCGCAAATGGGTAACGCGTAATGATCTCGGGTACATCCTGGTTCGAGAAAGCTGTAGTTCAGATCGCAAGAGCGCACAAGAAAATGAGGATCTGTTACTGTGCCATCTACCAGTGATGAATACACGTACGCTTGCGATTTAGAAGAGATTCGTATAAACCGTGAACCGACAGGTGACCGTGGAAATGGAGTAATGAGTCAGCACCGTGTACACCAAATGTCGGAGTGGCAGATACGTCGCGTGATTGTGATTGTGCAGGGAAAGCCACGAGTTCTTCTTCTAATGCGCTGAAATCGGTGACAGTTCTCTTCATCGCACGAGCATTGAAAGGCACCGTAAATTCGACGCTCCGACGCTGAAGATCCTTCCGAAGACGTGCAGTTGACTGAGACACGACTGCACACAAACGACGACGGCTTCCTTTGGTGGAAATTCCCTTGAAGCCGTTATCCCCACTGCCATCAACGTACGCGTTGCATAGGTCTACAAGTGACGCTGGCGTCGCTTGCAAATTGGAAACGTGCCGGCTGCTGGTGTAGAAGCATACGACAAAGTCGGCACAGCGCAGATATAGCGTGTCTGATTCACTTTTTCGGAATGCAAAGTAGGCATGGCGGAATGAATCCTGCCATGTGCGAAATCTCTGCACATAGAACTCGCTTTCCTCAATTTGTGTATCGTTGGTGACGTTGAGTGACGGAGGCAGAGGAGATGCTGGGTGAACAAAGTGGTGTGTTGCTCGAAGCCACTGAATGTCTACACTCTCGTGTTCGCCATGAGACGTCTGTAGTCCGGCGGGGAGACTGCAAATTGCAGTAGTAGACGTCGCAGCACTGTAGATTCATTGGTGATATTCAACGGAGACGGTGTAAGTCGGGTCTGGATGGCGAAGCATGAGTACAACATTCAATGTACTAAGCCATGTTACCTTGGTCGTGAGAAGGGAAACGGAAAGGGCATCGTGATCACTACCTTTGCTTTGGGTGTGATATCCATTGGAAAGGAATCCAGCTTCCCGTGTCAATCCAGAAAATCATACATTAACATGAGCGTGAGTGTGTATGAGAATGAGTTGAATATGTTAGCAGCCTCCAGCCTAGCCATGCAGCGCACCTTCATCACCATGGGCACATCAATCAGAGAATCTTGCTGCATCATGCGTTGGCGCTTACGATCAGGCATTGACCACGATGCTAGAAGCTGGTTCATAGTTGGCGTCTTTCTTGCAGCCGAGCTTGATGCAGTTGCATTCGTGGTTGCATCAGCCGTTGATGAGATTGATGTCTCTGCAACTACATGCGATTCGGGAGTATTCCGATTCGTGGGACCACCATCCTCGCTATGAACCGCAGTATTTTGCACTGCGCGCTTGGCATCTTCACTCTGCTGTTCGGAATCCAATCTGCATCCATGCGTAGCACGCGTCAGCGTACCAAGGACAGCCACGATCAAAGTACATTTTCGACGTACCCAGAAATGATGTCAGCCGCTGCAATGGTCTCAACGTTTCGCTCGGATGTGATCTGTAACTTGGCGGCACGACGTCGACGCTAATAATGTCGGCCACATCCCGTAGACCCACACCTCATGTGATAAGCAAATACCGAACTGCCCTTCATTCCAGCGCGACGAGCACACAACTCACGTAAACGGAGCAAACCAACGCACCCGTAGCTCCATAGGCAACAGTCTCTTCTTGGCATTGCCCGCAGACGCTGTCGTGGGGGATCGCCCATTATCGTCACCGCCAGTAGCCCCGCTCCCCTGAGCGGCATGCTCTTGCTCCTGCTCCGCCATTGCCGCGAATTATCGCCCCACTACTGACGGCTCGGGAAGGGTAATGATTTATGAGCTGATGCGCACTTAGTATTAGGTACGGATGGCCCTGAAACTGCGGGCCACGGCAACTTCAACATTGGTCATTCCCCGCGTTACGCGCAAGGCGAACGACCATGACAAAGGAAACCAAGAAGGCGCGCATCAAGCCCAAGATGACGGCGAGGCAGGAGCGAGAGCGAGAGAGGAAGCGAGGCGAGGTCCCGACGGATCTTGCCGCGAAAAAGCGTCATGTGCGGGAGCTCGCGATGGCTGCGCGGTGGGATGAGGTGCGTTCGTGGTGATACGAAGGGTAGAGCAGCCAAGCCATTGTCAAGAATGCGTGCGGCATATTGACCCGTGTATGTGAACTCACACCTGCTCGTCAGATTCGAAGATTGTACAGTGAGAAAATGGTGACCAAGGCGAAAGCATGTGAGTGAGTCATATGTCCAAGTGGTGACGTGGATGGAAGCATGACGCTGGCGTGCTAGACGTAGAAAAATCGACCACACCACAGCGGAAGAAGCCGACCAAGGCCGCCGAAAAGATAACGCCGCAACTACTGGCCCAGCAGATTCTCACCGCGAACGGATACGACTCTGTTCGCGGTGATAACAATAATTCGGCGGCGCGGGAGAAAGTGAAAACGCCATCGCCTGAGTCGAAGAAGCAGCGGTCTGACCCCGCGCATCGGTCACCAGTTGCACGAGTCGTTCCGCCTTCCACCGCCCCAGCCGTTGTTCCGACCAGTCCAGATATCCTCACGGAAGAGCAGAAACGACTTATTGAAGAGAAGCGTCGACGAGCGCTTGAGAAACGGATGCATCAGATAGCCCAACGAAATCAAAGCCAGACAGGTCCGCGATCGTCTTCTAGCACGAGACGTCAAGTCCTGCAATCACACGCTCCTCCGGTACTGCACGCATGCTCGTCGAACTTGGTGCAATGCGCGCACTCATACTTTTATTATTCAGGATCAATCTTCACACAGGAGACCGCTGCTAAATCATCGAAAAAGCGCATGTCTAGGTGCGTTTTTACCGTTGGAATTGTCCGTGCGTGTGGTCATCACAGGGCGATAATTTTCTCAACTTGGTGCAGATGAATTGGCTCGAAAAGAAATTATGTTGGCGGAACAGATTACAGACTGGGAGATGGAAGAGAAGTCAGCACAGCGTCCACAACCACCCCCTCGAGTTGTTACGCCACCTACTCTATCCCGTAGCACGATGACATCCGCTAAACCCAATGATAATCAGCGAGGGAGGGGACGGGCACCCGATCTAAATGATGAGATCAAAGCAGCAGAAGATATTTTCCGCTGGGAACTGGACCAAGAGATGCGTCAATCTAAAACACAACGACCAGTACACCCACGTTACAGGGATAATTGTGCTTTCACCTTTGAAAAAAGTCGGCAATCAAATAGCCAACCTTGCAAAGCAACAAACGAAACCGAGTTGGTTCACGAGATGGCTGCGGCTGCCGAAATCATTCAGTGGGAGATCGAACGCGATAGCAACACTTCAGGTTTGATCGCTCCATTGCTCATGTTTACGTGCCAGTCATTAACATCGGTAACAACTGGTGTCGTGTGATCAAACGTAGCTACGATTCCACATCGCTTACAAGCTAATGCCCAGATATCCGAGATCTCATACAATAACAAAAAGCCAAGTTCAGCCTCATCCAGTTATGATCACCAATGTGAGCTCACTAACGGTAACAAGAGCTACTTGTAGCAATGACGTGGGATGGTCAGACTGACTTCGCACTTCCAACGTCAATATCTCTGAACAGCTCGACCAAAAGCGCTCGTCCACGTAGAACCTGCGGACGTCAACATCCCTAAAGACATAACCGGATCAAGTATAAACACGCCACGTATTGACAAGATCGAAGAATTCATGTGAGTGCCACTGGCACGAGCATGTACACTCAAACTGTATCCATTGTAGCTAACGCACTTTGACTTATGGATCCTTAGCACGAAAAACTTCCTTGACGAAAAGCTTGATCGATCGGTCCTTGACTTTGTCACCATGATCCTGTCATGATGTCCGTTCGATACTCCACTCGCCATATCACGCGCACGAGTGCCTAACCTACCAACCTTCCTAACTACCTACGTTATTACTGCTATGTCCTACGAATTGTGACAGACGGGATCGGCATACTGAAGATGATTCTCCCACAAAACCAGCTCGTCTTCTTCCGAAGAAAATGGCAGAATGATTCCGACGCTATTGAAGTTCTTCGCAGAATCATACTCCACGTTCACATACTTATCTCGATTCTCGATAATTGCCGACCACAACGAACGAGTCGGTGCTTCCTTTTCACGTTCACAACGCTCGCGTTCATTGTTGTAAAGGAACGTTCCGTACAAACCGGAGAAAACGTTTTCGTACAGCGAGGCAAGCAGCACCTCGTTGTACTCGAACGCCCACGGTTGCTGTCGCCAGATCTGCCATAAGGAGTCCAACCACTGTACGAAAACAGGGGATTGTTCCTCAATCTCCTGCTGTCCAGGTGAATCCCCTTGAGAATAACGCGAACGGAACATGTGGCCGAACGTACACCACTCTTTCTCAACGAGGAAGAGAAAACCGTTCAGTGTCCGGTAGTGTGGATCCAGCAAAACCTGAATCAACCCTGTGAGTTGAGGTGTTCGATCCCACCCATCACTACAATGGACCATTACCGATTCGCCATGGCACATGGTTTCACATATGAGCTGTGAAGAGGCTAAGATCCGGGAGACGTGTGCGAGCCAAAACGTATTGCGTAACTGGAACATCCAATCGCTGCCATATCGATCCTCGCCCGGTTGGCAGATTACAGACAACGAATCGAACGAGGCACGAACAGCATGGATATTGGCGATATCACAGAAGTGCAATTCTGAATTCGGATAATTGCGTGAATCTTCCGTTCCTTTCCCTTGTGCGGAATTCGCGGTCGCTGCCATTTGACTTCGAGCGTCAAAGAAATGAAAAGTTGTGTCCTCGCGTCCACTGGTTGCCCGCTGCATTGCTGAGCAGAACTTTTGGTCTGCAAGCACAACGTACCCACTCAGACCGGCACATGGTTGTGCGCAGCGACACATCATTGCTCCAGAGTGAGGATGGCGCCATACCACAGCGGGGATACGACTAGCACTGCGGTACGAACTTAACTCGAGCAGGTCTTCTTGTTCTAATTCGGACGGAATCACAAACTGTGCCGGGTAAGTTGGACACAGCGCGTAATCGGAATTGTCATACAGCCGCATCCAGCTTGATTCATCGAGCAAACGAAGTCTTCGGTAGTCGTCTTCTGCGCTGTAGAATGGAACCGAAAATATCTCAGCCGTTGACATTGATGAACTCCCCCTGTTCAGTAGTGCCTGGTAATGAACGTGCGCGAACACGTAGCGAGGTACCGAGTACAGTTCCCACACACTGCACAAGAGCTCGTATGACGTGGATTCGTCTCGAAACGCAATGCTCAGTCGAAGCAAGCTCTTACACTCGATGTTGATAACGTGTGGTGCGGTGGCCGAGCTTTCAATCGCAATAATCGATGCCAACGGGACCTGCATCGTATCTTCGGTGGATTGAGACATCCACACTAAGCGATAGTTGGTTAGAAGAAGCATTCCATCAATGCTGAAATGGGGAGCCGTTCCCATCACCATTTCTCCCACCAGATTTGTGACCTGCCCCACCCCACGAAACGCGCCTTTCACAGTGTGGGTACCCAATCCCAGCATTCCCATCCCCAGTCCTTTGGCAAATCCGAAAACACCGCCACTGGCACCACCTTGGTATGTTTGGTTGACAAGCCCGGTTGCACCCTTGAGAAAAGCACTGCCCACACTGGTGGACGCTCGGAAAAGACCGCGTCCTAACGATCGCGTGGGGTGCGTGTAATCCTTGGTGAAGCAGTTTGTCGTTTGAACCTTGTGACCAGCAGCACCTAGCGAGATCAACGATCGTGGCGGACGACTGAAAGCTGGAGAGATATCCCCCGCCCCCAACGACGTGTCAAAGTCATTTCCATCCTCCTCGGATGACGAGGATGCCAGTGCATCATCATCATTCTCACTATCGTCCGATTTGTAAAATATAATGTACGCAGCATCCTCAACCTCAACACGAAGAATTTCACCAGCCATCGGGTAGATGGCGCCAAGGAGCGGTTGGGACTCATCCATGGGAACACCACATCTCTGCGTTGGGGTCGAACGACCCGTACTCTTGGCCAGCCGTGAGGACAGGCTACTCCTCGTACTGGGACTCGCATGGTGTCCATTGCTGATCCCCAGGTACGCCGAGCGACCCAGACTACCACCGCTGCCATCATACAATGAACGAAAAGTCGGCGTGTTCGGAGTCCCAGTTGGCGTGCCATCCGAGAAGAAGAAGTCATCATAGTCACCCAAGTCCGAGAAACTGCTACTGGTCTTGCGCGTGAGACTCAGCGGTCCCGACGATACGCTCTGGCCAACAAGCGCTGGCGAGTGAACATCCAAATTCAACGCCAATGCCGCGCGTCCATTGCTCCGGGATTCATCGTCTCCGTGGCCAAAATCCTCCACCCCACCAAACTGGAGCTCATGCTCGTCATCATCGTCATCACCGCATGCACTCGGTCGAATCCATTGGTCACCGCCACGATCGCGTGGGTCGTCGCGTTCTGCATCACTGATATCGCCATCATTCGCGTGGCCCATGCCGCCGCCAATGCGTTGCTTGCAATCGCCCACATCGCCATAGAGTCCTTGATGCGAGCCATTGCTACTACTCGACGACGTTGGCGACACAATCTCATCTGCCGCCGTGGGCTGCCCCCACGCTCGTGCATCACCACTTGAGACCGGAGACGTACGACCCAATCGGTGCGCCGCCTTCCGATGCTTGTGCCCGATCATCCTACTGTTGACTGTCACTGGTGACGACGATACCATTGCCCGGGTTGCCCCCATCGTTACTGCCGACGCCGCGCCAGTAGCCGGACCTGCCATGATACCTGCTGCATTGCCACGAACATTCGTGGTGGTGGCGGTGCTGATGGTTTCGTCCCCACCGTCAGCGGTCAGCGCGCGCTTCATCTCCACCGTCTCCAATTCGCATTCGCATTCGCTTTCACTGTCGCTTTCGCGCTCCACAAACGCCACATCGTCTCGCTCCCAGCTCGCCATGGACGGGTAACTTCCCACGGATGACTACGAACGACAAGGATGGTGCCTGGGTCAGGCGGGACACAGAGGCCAATGAACGTGACCACTCTCGAACTCCCGACCACAAGCAAGTTCACGTCCGTACGACTCACTCACCACCGTTTACGACTGACTCGCTACTCACGGCGGCTAGCTGGCTTCGTTCCAGAGCACAATGAATGGTTGGCACAGCACTCAGTGCGTTGCGAGCCACGTCTCAGTCAATTCCGCTGAAACCGAGCAGCTCCTTCCTCTCTCTCTCTCTCTCTCGCACTCGCTCGGCAGCGACACGAGACGGAATGGAGAAATCAAAGCCACAAGGGCACTGGTCTGGCAGCGCGGGGCTCGTATGATCCACCGTGCGGCTCGTTGTCCGTCGCTGAAGGCACCGTCTTCGTCCTCGTCGCTGTTGTTGTCGTCGTCGTCGCCGTCGTAGTTGTCACCACACCACGCCGCTGTTGCTGCCTTCTTATACTTTGCCTCTCCGTTTCTTTTTTTCCACGGCGATAATAACCGCTGATTCTGTGCTTTTCGGGTGTTGTTCTCGAAATATAACAATTGCCATCCTACGCCAGAGTGATGGTCGCTGGTTGGCTCATCTCGTTTAAATATGTAGGGCATGGTACTGTCTCTCTTTAGGTTTCTGTACACCATTGAGCGAATCTGATACGTCAATAACCTGTTAAAGATACTAGGATTAGTAAATAAGCTGGTACCCACAAAAAACCTGTAGTATTTTTAAGGAGACGTAATTCCAATTAAGAGTGATCCGCGTTATACATGGGCTGAATGCAAATTTAGCAATGATGGGGTATGGCCAACATGAATGATGACACCGGTGCAACATCAAGCGACGGAATGCTATACCGTACTGCACACTTTTCAGCAACTATCGGTTTCTATCGCACTAACCGGAGATTTCAAGTTAACGCTTATCGTAATAATGTGCCACTAAAATTATACAATGGACAGTACACGGTAAAAAAAAAAGACGGATGACGGAACGTTTCCTGTGACTTGTGACAGCCGAGCAATTAGCAGTGATGAGAGCAAGGAAGCGCTCGAGCTCATGCATCGGCGCTCTCAATTACGAGGCTTCGCGGACTCTCGTTGGGCGCGGTGGGCATTCTGTCCTCACTTGCTTCCGCGATGGGGTGGTGGAATTGATTCACCTTGAGCAGCGCAATCTCGTGCTGCTCCGAGTCGGGGGCGCTAAATACGAAGCCACGGTCTGGACACCAACCACAATGGAATTATCAATGCTTGTCATTCCCATCCGCGCGCAATGAATCAACGATCGGTGGCTTACAGGCTTCCGCTGCGTCCGCCTGCGGCGACAGGAACGACACGTCAGCGTTCGCGTCCCCACCCAGCGCGACCCCAGGTGTTCGGAGGGGGACTGCGGCATTGGTACCTTCGTTCTTATTCTCGAATGGCTCACAGCCAACGCGGGCCGTGTTGATCTCCAGCACAAGCTTTTCACGGAGGATATCAGCCATCGTCGGGAAGTAGCCCGTTTGAATGCTACACGGAGATGGGTAGAGGTCAAAAGCGAAATCAAATGTTAGGAATCAAGTCATTCGCACAAATAGGGGGCGGCGTGTAACAAAGCCACCACTGCCTACAGGAGAAGGAACGTACTACTTGGCGCACAGGTCGATGATGTTGGCTGTGAATGGAACGAACAGAAGGAACAGCCAGTACACGGGGCTGCTCGACCGACATCACACCGCAACGCTAAACACTATCAGCTCCATTGACAAAACAAGAACAGGCAAGCGATCCCCATGGAAAGGAACAAAAGAAGAGATCCCATCCTCGTACCTGAGCAACATCCGTGAAGCCACACCGACCAGGTCCAAGCCGAGCGGGTTGATTTGCGGGAAGATTAGCAGGAAGCAAAAGTAAAACAAGATGCTGCCGACCAGTAGGAGGACGTTGAACCGTGTCCACGACTGGGTCTCCAGGATCACTTTGATGTTGGCCGACATGAGCAGTGACGAGTAGATCACCGTGCCCTGCAGGTACAGCCCCGCGCTAAACTCGCCGACATTCTCCGTGCCATACATCGTCAGCAAAAAGCACACCAGTGCCTGCACGATCGCGTTCACTATCCACGTGGAAAAGCGCCGCATGTTGAGGCATGCACTCTGCTGGCCCGGCACGTAGAGCTTTGGGTACCGCAAGACCTGTTCCGGTGCGACATCTTCATCAAATATGCCAATGGCGATGATCGGCAGCGCCAGGAAGAAATTCCAGCCAGCCATCACGAAGCTTTCAAAGATACTGGTTCCGGATTGACCATTGAAGAAATTAAATAGGAAGAGCGCGATCACGAGCGCGACGTTCTTGTAGAACGAGTACAAGATCACCTTGGACACGCGGCGGTAATTAAAGCGTCCATGGACGAGTAATAATCGCTCCAGGAATCTAAATTGCGCGATCGCGTAGTCACTGGCGTTCACGGCCTGCACACCTTCCTGACCAGAGACACCGATGCCGACATGCGCGGACTGAATCATGTTGACATCATTGGCGCCGTCCCCGATCGCGAGCGTGACTACCTTTTGCGGTGACTTGTAGCGCACAAGATTGACGATGTCGGCCTTTTGCGCGGGCGACACGCGGCAGGCGATCAGGGCCTGGCAAATGCTGGCCATTTCCAGGATCTTGGTGGACAGCTCCTTGGCGATTGCCTCGCTTTCCGCAGTCACCACGTTCCGTGGAGGGAAGACATGCACAAGCGATTTCCCGTCACACACAATTGCGAGGTGGCTGGACATGCGCTTGGTCTTGAGGTGCGACTGCACATCGTCGGAACGGTAGAGATCATCCACCTGCTTCTGAAGCAGCGCGAGGTCCTCGCTATTGATGACCAGGAGCCGCATGCTGTCATTGATCAGCTGGCAGGCGTGGCCGATATTGATCGCCGTTTCTTCCTTGTCGCCCGTGAGCATCCAGATTTTGATGCCCGCCTGTGCCAGATTGAAGATCGCGCTGGGCACTCCCTCCTGCAGCTTGTCCTCGATCGCTGTGGCCCCCACAACGAGCATCTCGCGCTCAATCACCTCCGCGGCCGCGGCCAGCAGCTCGTCCCGGTTCGTGAGCGACGTGATCGCGGACTGGTACGTGGCGTCCCATGCCTCGTACTCGGGCGCCGTGAGTTCCTTGCTGGCCAGTACGAGTGTGCGCAGTCCTTCGCTGGCAAACCGGTTCAGTTCCTCACTCAGGGCCTCCGTGTGGTCATCCACTCGACAGCGCGGCAGGATCGCGTTGTCGGCTCCTTTGCAGTACAGCATGTACCTCTCATCGGAGGTACGCACAACGATGGACATGCGCTTCCGTGTGCTATTGAACTCGTTCACGTTCAAGACCGTGTACTCGCGCAGGGTCGAGCCACCGGTTTTCGTCGTCACCTTAACCTGCACCATCGGCGCTGGTGCCATAAAGTTGTAGCCCAGGCATTTGGCGGCCTTCACAAGCGCTTCTTCATCTGGTGATGATGCACGGTACTCCACGGATCCGTCCTTCGCGTTCACCTCGGGGATCACTGTATGGCACACGGACAGCACGGTGAGGAACTCGTCAATGGCGGTGGCCGTCTCGGAGCAAGTATCCAGCGCTGTGATGAGCCGTGGGTCGTCAAAGTGGATGGACGGATCGAATTCGATCTGCGCTTCACGTGGGTCATGCGGCTCTCGCTCCATCTCCAGTGCCTTGGCCTTGGCCAGCGCGGCCTCTTTTGTGAGCTTGCCGCTGGCCGTACGCTTGGCCAGTGCCAACTCGGCCACGGCGCGTCCAATCTCCGTGGTGCCAAAGCCGTAGGACACACCACGCACAAAGCACTTGCGAAACTCCATGATGTTGCGCGTCAGCGTGCCGGTCTTGTCGCTAAAGATGTACTCCACCTGGCCCAGCTCCTCGTTCAAATCGGATGTCCGCGCAATGGCGAACCGCCCTTCATGGCTCATGGCGCTGTCCACGGCGATGTTCTTGGCCTGGATGACCTTGACCATATCCAGGGACACGTAGAGTGAGATGGGCACGAGGTTGTTGTACAAGATCAGGAACGTGAAGAAGCTCACGAGCTGCGTGGCCGTGGATGGATCTTCCACCGCCGTGCCCAGGTACCAGAGCAGGTTCTTGTAGCGCTTGGTCCAAATGACGTTGCAGATCGTGCTCACGACGCAGAGCACGGTCTGTGTCACGAAGACGAGCAGGATGCAGCGGTTCACCATGCGGTACACACTGCTCTGCTTGGAAGGGGTGGGGCGTGAGTTCTGCATGAGCTTCGTCTCGGACCCTGTGAAGAGTACGACCCCGTAGAGGTACGAGCAGCCACGCATGCTGCAGCCACGGAGGATGATATTGCTCGGCCCAATGGGCGCAGCCGGCTCGTTGCTCGATGCAAAGAGGAGTCGACCGGAGAAATTATACAAGCGATTATTGGGCTGCTCGTACTCGATGTGCGCCTGGAACTGGGCCATGTTGCGCGCGTGGGTTTCCTCCACGAGTGGCGCGTCATTCAGCTTACGAAACCCAATGTGTTTGGCGACCGACTCGATCGCGGATCGCCGCTTGAGATTGGTCTCGCCGTCCAGGTTGCAGGTCTCGACAAAGCAGCGCCCCTCTTCTTCCGATGTCGAGAGGATAAAGACATCTGCAGGCGATTCCTCACGGTCCACGAGCAAGAGGATGTCACCGACCTGCAGCTCCTGCCACTGGCGAACCACCACTTCGCCGTGATGGCCCAGCGTGCGGCACCGACGCGCGTTTTGCACGCCATCGGCGTCGTGCCGCTTCTTGTCCTCGAGCGCCTGCTTGATCATAGACACGAGGAGCACGATGCACAACGGACCGGCCGTGGTGTACTGATTGGTTGGCGACCAGGGCGTTGCGACCTGCAGGATTGAGATGACGAGGAAGTAGCAGTTGGCGATGACGCGGAAGAACTCGAACAGCGTTTTGGGTAGGAAGCTACATAGGTCACCAGACAGACGACACGTGTGGGAGGGTCATTCGTAGACTCTCACTAGATGCTAGATTGGTATGCAAATGGAAAGGCACATGCAAACTGCAAATGCAAACTACAAATGGCAAACTGCAAAAAGGGTGGCAACGCACCTAATCAGCGTGTACTTGGAGGTGGTGACATAGTTACCAGCGTAGCGCCCCTCGCGGCGCACACGCTCGTTTTCCGCGCCGTTGTTGAGGAAGACTTGGCGGAATTGTTCCTCGCCTGCAGTGGGCTGATCTTTAAGTGGATGGGATGACTTAAGTGGAGGCATGGGTGGTGGTGATGGTGATGACGTTACCACCTGGGCATGCATTCAACTAGAATGCGGCCTCTTCCTGTGTAACTCGGGAGCTAGTGCATGTAGTAACGAAAAGAAAGATTGGCTGCAGTGTGCAGAAGGTAGGTGGTGAAGTAGTTGGACGAATGAAGCTCGGGTAGAGACCCTTCGGCAGCAAAATGGTCAGGATAAGCGAGATTGCAGCTATAAGAAGTGGAGCGTGAGTTGAAAGGGTCCATGTATTCGCTCGAGACAAAACGTCGCTCAAGCTGCATTAAGGTGAGTGATTATTGAAACTATTTGTGCTTGCAACATGTGCCGCACATGCTATTAATATTGATGCATTTGGGCGAGGCAGCAGCGCGACTCAAGAGCTAGAAGAGGAAAGAAACTGACACATGCAAATTCGACGTGGCCATGCACTCATCCAACACTACGACTGGCATCGCGGTTTGATGTCAAGCAGCACGTTGTCCCGAGTTGGATTCGATTGATGATCGTCCCCACCTAAGATGGTGTGCGGCTTATATACCCCGACCAAAGCAAGGAAATAAAAGTGAAAAGGATAGAAGCAACGCAAGTCAGAACCACAGAAAAAGAAGCATGGCATGACAGGCGCGCCTTCAAAGAGAAGGGCGTTCCGTGTGCTCCATGGGAATGGAAGCCAGTCACTGATTCAGCACCGCTTACATGTACCCGGATGGTACCCTAGCCTTGGTCGCGCTAGAGTTATGGTCCAAGCAAAGTTGGATTGGCTGGGTTCGGGACCACCCGGGACCATTGAACGGAGACCTTGAAGATGCCAATCATGGGTACACTTACAGTCAGACTGATGGTCACACCATCACGCTGCTGACAAGACAGTTCCGGTCGGACCGCACTTGTTTTATTATTTTGCTTTCGTGAACACGACCTGAGGGGGAATTTACTACTGGAATATGCTAATTCCAATCCTGAATCTCTGTGGCTGAGATGAATCTCGCCATCAACTCGACCGAACTGAACAGAGCGGAGATGCTTCGGATACGCCATGGTCATCGTGGCGCAGACGTACCGGCTGTATGTCTACGTTAGTATACCAGTCAGTTGGGCGCGAATCTTCGAGGCCCCTGGTGATGGCCAGCGTGTCCTCCTCACTACCACCCTTCGAGCTGCCCTCCCGTAGAAACGTGGTGCCCTGAAGAAGACGGAGCAGCGTGATCAGCTGATGATGAGGTCGGGTGTACGGTACACGACTGTGGTAAGTGCATTGCATACTGTGTGCACCATGAAGTGGACACACACACCAAGCTGGCGTCTTAGCCTGATCCATCGCTCCAACCGTCTGTCTATCCGTTCACAACTCGCCATTCGCCGTTCGCCATTCACCATTCATCATTCACTCTTCAATGCCCCGCTGCACTGTGGAACCTGCGCCGACAAATGCGGGACCTTGCCACGCGCTCGCCATTGACAGCGGCTCCAAGCCATCGCCCCACGATCGTGGCCGTGGACGTGGATGTATACGAGCCCATGATGACCACTTCCGAGCCCACCCGCAGTGAGCACCGGGCCATCTCGCTGGACAATGACGACAAGTACATGCTCCAAGATGACCTCCTCGCGTCCGATGCCTTCCCTCTCCGAGCAACTTCCATGTCTTCTTCTTCTTCTACTCCTGGCCTCTCGTCCACGTGGCGTCGCGCTCGGTCAGCTCTCATGTACCTGGTGCTGGCGCTAGCAGCGCTGTATTGCTTCCTCGTCGCGATCAAGCTGCTGGAGCAGGGCCTGACGCTGGCGCTGGGCTGCAACACACGCAGCGCATTCAACTTTGCCAAGAACCCCGTGGCCGGGCTCGTCGTGGGCACCGTAGCCACGGCGTTGATCCACAGCTCGAGCACGGTCACCTCCATTACTGTCGCGCTCGTGGGCACGGGTAGCCTCACGATTCGTCGCGCCGTGCCAATCGTCATGGGCGCCAACATTGGCACCTGCGTGACCTGCATCCTCGTGGCGTTTGCGCAGGTCGGCGAGCGGCGCCAGTTTGAACGCGCCATGGCCGCCGCCACCGTGCACGACATGTACAACATCTGGTCCGTGCTCGTCATGTTCCCCATCGAGGTGGCGTTCCATCCACTGGAGGCACTGGCGCGTGCCATGTCCAATGCCAAGACCGAGGGCGGCGCCTTCCAGAGCCCGTTGGACGCGATCGTGGACCCACTCACGGACTCACTCGTGGTCGTGGACAAGGACAAGATATACCGCGTGGCCACGGGCGAGGCGCTGTGTGAACGGGGCGGCTCGTTCCTCATGGGTGGCGCGTTTGCGGACACGGATCTTAGTGACGGCGCAGTGGGTGGCCTCGTGACGACGATCGGCGTGCTCATCCTGGTCGCTGCGCTGTTCACGCTCGTCCGCATGATGGCCCGTGTGTTCCTGGGCACGACCAAGCGGGTAGTGGCGCGTGCACTCGACTATAACGGATACCTTAACCTCGTGATTGGCACAGCGCTCACGTTTGTCGTGCAGTCCTCCACGCTCGTGACCTCGACGCTCACGCCCATGGCCGGCTTGGGCGTGATCACACTGGAGCAGGTCTACCCGCTCGTGATTGGCGCCAACCTCGGCACCACCGGCACGGCGCTGCTGGCGGCGCTAGTCACGGGTAAATCCGATGCCGTGGCCATTGCGCTGGCGCATTTTTGGTTTAACGTGTTTGGTGTGCTGCTCTTCTATCCGATTCCGGTGACAAGGAAACCCATCTTCCTGTGGGCGAATTCGCTGGCCACATGGAGCGCGGCGTGGCCCGTGTCGGCTGTGATCTTTGTCGCCCTGTGCTTTGTCGTCACGCCCGCGATCCTCATTAGCTTGGTCTACATGTGCACGGCCTCAGTCGCGGCGGTACAGGTCGTGGGGTGGGTACTGGGTGCCTTCGTCGTCGTCGTCCTCATCATTGGTTGGGTCTGGTATGCGCATAGGGGAGGTCGAGAGCGTTGGCAGCTCTTCCTGGAAAGGAAGCGATGCGAGCGAGATGGTGCCGAGGATATTTAGGTCCGGAGCGTGGTGAGGGAATGGATGAGGATGTACGTTAGCAGGTGAAAAGTTTAAAGTTTGATTGCATGAAGGACGGCGCGAGTAAAGCACATGTGGGTAATAGGTCGGTATTAGATACTTAGCGTAATAGCAGTTGTGTATGTCACGAAGTAGCATCGCGGAATATTCCACTCCAGGCCATTTGACTATTAGGAGCTCGCCGACAACTTCAAGCTGACGGTGAAGTTGGGTCGGGATCCACGATCAATTATGACAGGTTAACGGCCAATAGATATGCTTGCCACTATCGGGAGTCACACACAATCAAGTTAGCACGGATATCCAAACATACAAACCTTCTCTCCCCTGTCCAATCTGTCCAATCTGAAGATAGCATTTTCTCTCACATTGCGATTGTCCATCCAACAAACATGGAGATCATCGTCGGCAATCTATACGAGCATGAGGAGCTCCCGCACGCACTTGTACTGCTGGAGGGCGTGGTCCACGGCTTCCATGCGCATGCTCGACCGCGTGAGCAGTGGTTCCTTCGCGCAGGCCTCGCCAGTGATCCACGCAACGCCCTCTTCTGGCCCGTGACCGAGTCTGGCCGCTTCAAGGCA
>JAADWT010000044.1:0-45443 GCA_023336285.1 Pythium grandisporangium
AGCCTCAATGGAATGCTTACATATAGTGAGCTGAGGTCATCATCATCCAGATCGGATTGATCGGATTCAAAATCGCTCGGCGCGTATTGAGCGAGCTGATCAAGCAAGTAACTAGACACCATTTACATCAGTATATCCCAGCAATTAACGCAAAGCTCTCTCTTCACATGGGATATGAGATATATCCCAAGGCGTCATCGTACCTGTTCTCATTGCGAATGCGATCCAAGTGGCGTTGCGCCGCGGCGTGTCGTGCGCTCAAATCGCGGCAATCCTAGACATCCGCAGCCAAGGGCACAATCACAGACAGCGCGCAGTATGTAATACACATATCAGTGCCAGGCAGGCAATCACGTGGTCACATATTCCAGCAAGTATATACTAGTAGAGAAGTGCAGGCATGCGTCAGGATTACCGCCTGTGTCTCGTCGAAGAGTTTGGCCAATTGCTCATATTTCTCTCGGAAAGCGTCAGAATCTGCGGTACCACGGCACATTATATCCACAGCGCTTGGCGTTATACGTCTGACTGAGCTGTCCCGCATCTCCTCTGTCTAGTGGCATGCACCGCAAGCGCCTCCTTTACCTGATAAGGTCGTCATCGGTGCCTCCATTCTCCGCGCGATCACGATCTGAATCGCTTGTGGGCAGCCACCGCCGTTTTGGTAGGTTCGCTTTATTACAACACGCTCGACTGATTATAAGCCAATCATACGCGTGCATTAGCTAATGATTGTTGCCGCAACATGAAGGAACAAAAGTGTAGCCATCACGATCTTCATCCAGTGTGCATGGGAAACGGATTGGGAGCGTTTGTTCGATCTAGTGTCGCTTCTGTCTAATCGGTGTGAGGATTACATGCACATCGGATTCGACATAAATTGAGGGTCTTCCATCTCATAAGGACCAAAGGGCGAAATCTGTGGAATCCTGATGTGTTGTTCGATAGTATGATCACCTTTGCTGACAAGTTGCTGCCAGTGACAAACAACAAGTCATTTTCTACGCTTATATGCACTCTTGCGCCTGCGGGTGCCTGTGTCGCTTGCCTCCCCACCTTCTCTGTTGTTTCATTATCCCTCGTGAACCGTGATCCTGTCGTATCATAGCACATGCGTGATTCACGCATGTGCTACAGTATGAGACGGAACTTCACCCAGCGTGCAGTTGAATGTTGATCTGGGTCACATGCGTTTGTATCATATCATCGGATAGAATCGAACATCACCGACCTTCGAAATTGCCCATATTGGATTGCTTACATACTGTACGGTGTACTACAATTACCATGTCCAGGGCATTAGACGCTATTGGATGGAAAGCAAGTAAACCATAGCGATTGTATCGGAATTTCCGATACACAATCGCAATTGTACACGTACTTTTGGGACCAGTCACGCTCCTGCAAATCGTTAGTGAATCTGCCCCACGTTTCAATTGGGTGCTACAGTACCGGTGTTTAGTGGCACATCAGCAATTACAAACGTAAATTCCGCCACCTCGCAGATTCCACGCGTGATGTTCGTGTGCTGTAGTGTGCTGTGCACGTATCTGCGAGCCTACCTCCCTCCAGGGAATGGTGGGCATCGCGATCAACGGGGTTGCAAAGTGTCGGCACATGGGTCGCAGCCGCGTCAAACAATGGTACAGCGTACCCATCCTCCCATCACAGATCACTCTCCCAACAGCCGCATCCTTTCCGGATTGCAAGCGAGATGGGGGGTACCCATTCCTCGCGTTAAGTGCGATCTTTTTCCGGCCGCCCTCTCAAATACAATTTGATCATCCTAGCAAACTTGATGCGCTGCCGCAACTTTACGGATTATGGACAAATTTTGCTTAACTTCAAGCGATGAATACGCAAAACCTGTCCGTAAAATTGTTCGCGTCCGCGTTTACAAAAAGTGCCAACAACCATTTGGCGTGCTTCCCGCAACATACCGTGGCGCCCCCAAATGTGCGGGGTTTTCCTTTCTCCACATGTCTATGGGGCAGACAGGAAGCTTTTGTTGGGTGTGCCACAATTTTGTGGGCACTCCATCAAAACATAGGAGGAACAAACGCGATTGTCGGACAAAAGTGAGCCGGCCGGACAAATACAAAGCACAAAGCACAAAGCAAAACATCAACAGAGGAGGAGGAGGAGGGGAGGGGACCTCCGCCTAGGGAAAGAAGCTACGGAAGCTGCCAACCACAACGCGGAATTGGGAAAGAAGGGCAGGTGACCACAAACGCAACACCGAGCCATTTCCCGAGGTGATCGATCTCGCTGTAACCACGACCGGCGGGATTCCGCGTTGATCCGCATTCTCGGAGGAGCGCACGGGAGGACGACGGGCCTGGGTGGAGTGGACGGCGAGCGGCGGTGATTGTGGCCGACACGAGGGGCGGCGGAGGGCGAAGGCGAGGACAAGGACAAGGGCGAGAACGGCGACACCATCTCGACGTCGGACAGTAAACGCTAGCGCTCGGGTCGGCGAGCCGACGAGGTGAAGGGAGTGAACGTCAGAACGAGCGGTAGCGACGGCTATGGCGACCCCAGCTCCGGCCGCCAACCTCTCGGCGCTGGGCAAGGCGCTGGACCAGGCCACGATCTCATCCCCCGGCGGTGACTCGCCGACGTCGCTGTCCATGACCAGCACCACCACGGCGAGCACAGCTGTGGCCGTGGCCGTGGACGTGGCTCGTAGCGACGGCAGCGGTGGTGGTGGTGTCGCGGCGACGCGGAAATCGCCCAAGAAACGCGACCGCACGGATAGTCTGAAGAAGATGCTGCCGTCACCCGCGGCGCAGCGCGCGCGGCAGGGAACCGACGATGGCGGGGAAGAAAATGAGAATGAGACTGAGGAAGCGACTGCCGATGACAACGGCCTGGAGGTTGCGCTGGATCTCGGGGAGGGCCTCGAGGAGGAGGAGGAGGAAGATGAAGAAGACGGCGAGGACGAGGACGACATAGACGGCCTGGAAGGGATGGATGGCGATGCAGACGGGGATGGCATGCATGCCGAGGGCGTGGCCGGCGAACCGGCGTCGGAGCGCGTGATTAAGCTGCCCGTCAAGGATCGCACGGGCAGAGCCGTCAAGGGCGTGGCTCGTGCGCACCTCATCTCCAACGCGGTCAAGACGGCGCCTCCGGCCAAGGAGAAGTCCAACCCACGGCGGTGGTCCAAGCATGAGGTAAGGAATCGTATGTAGTTTGACTCGTAGTGTAGTGCACACCAACGGAATCGTGCACTAATATAACGTGTTTGGCTGTGGTTGCTGCTGTGTGGGTAACAGGATGAATCGCTTCGGCTGGCTGTGGAGCGAAGCGGTGAACGCAATTGGAAGGCCATCGCGGAACAGGTTCCGGGACGCAATCACACACAATGCCTGCAGCGCTGGACCAAGGTCCTCAAGCCTGGCCTCATCAAGGTACGTTGGTGGCAGTGATCGCCGGATGTCAGTTAGTACGACCACCGTCTCTCATCTCTTGACAGACTGGGGTAAAAAAATCGTCTCGAGCGTCTTCTGCTTGTGTAGTGTGATCATATTGATTGACCGTCGTACTCGATTGTTGACAGGGCCACTGGGATCCCGAAGAAGACTCTAAATTGCGGGATCTCGTCTCTGAAGGCAAGCGCAATTGGGGTCAAGTGGCCTCGCTGATCCCTGGCCGAACGTACGTTGCTCACCACAGTTTGTCTGTCTGATGGGTCGACTACCTGACTAATGTGTTTCTTTGAATTGTGTCTTCGCAGGTCAAAGCAATGCCGGGAACGCTGGTGCAATCACCTCGACCCAAACATCAATAAAGGGTATGTATGATGTGACAAACCAGGGTCATGATAACGACACTATTGAGCGTGCGAGGCCGTGCATCTATCTGATCTCTGTGCTTGATGTGCTGTTTCGTTTTGTGAACGGCATTTGTGCCTCCCCAGCGTGTATACGGAGGAAGAGGATAGAATCATCTTGGAAATGCAAGCCAAGCTAGGAAATCGATGGTCCATCATTGCGCAGCAATTAAAGGTGAGACTTGATGCTTGTTTCCCCCAGGAATACATCGTTGGAACATTTCAATGTAATTCACGCAACTGGCAATCGATGTCACGATAATCTTAGGGTCGCACGGAGGATGCTGTAAAGATTCGGTGGAAGTCTCTAATGCGTGGCAAGAAGGCAGCCAGTAAGGATGGCAAGTTCCCGGTGGAATCAAGTTCCGCGATTATAGGCACAAGCAGTGCTGCAAGTGCAATACCGGTGCCTGAAGAAAAACCTGTTCGTGCAAAACCAGCAAGACCAACACCAACTCGGCAGAAAACGCGTGCTGCGTCACCAGTCACCAAGTCAGCTGAGTACTTCAAGACGGACACTCAAGCCATGACCGATACGGTGCAGCCCACGCAAATGATCTCTCAAATGGGCGTTTCAGTGGCAGCAAACAATGCGTCCGGGAGCCAAGCCATGGATTCGAAACATGTCGCGGCATCCATCAATTCGTATATGCAAAACGTGAACGATATAGTGGCGGCATCAATCCACAATTTCAACATGAACCAGAACTATCCCTCAGGGGTGCAAGTTGGTGTACCTGCTGCGGCATCTATGTCGTCTGGAGCAACCATGTCGTCTCATGGACAACAGCACTCGAATCATCCGTCCTCAATGTCACAGTCATCGACAATCTCGCCCCCAAATCAACCCGTATACGCGTATCCCCCAAATATGTATTCCAACATGTCTCAAGGACAACGAGCATACGGGATGAACGCCCAATACGCAGTACCACCAAATATGAATCTGCCACCCAACTATGTTTACCCTACCTCGGGTGTCCATACCATGCACCCGCAACTTCATGGCCAATATTATATCGGCGGTCAAGTGCAGTCGTCTGGAGCACTCTCAAGTGCTGCCGCCTACGGATCTTACCCTTCAGGAACGATGAATGTAAGGCGCCAATATCTGTCACTCACGTATGTGTTCTAGATTCAGTCTCTAACTGGTGTTGTCGTTCTTGAATTTATGTTTGTTTCGACCAGGGCAACAATATGAACAATCCAAACTCTCGATCTTATGGTTTGCAGATGCCGGGCGGTTATCAATCCCAATCCATGACGATGGCTTCTTCTGGGATGGTGTATTCAGCGGGTATGTCATCAGTTCCACAATCGTACAACCTCCAGTCGAACTCAATGTCATCAGCATACAGCGGAGTGACCACCAGCTCGTCAAGTATTCCACCGCCTTCGACGGGAAACACGCATGAATCACTTGTACCAGTGTCAGCTGGACTACCATTGCATCCTTCGTCGTTAGGCTCCAAGCTAACGACTCCTCGTGAAGAGTGGGGATCCTCACAAACCCCACGATCTCATCTCATAATGACTGAGGGGCATGCCTCTGCCTACGAGCTGTTTCACCAGCAACGACTTCGGTTGATGCTGAAAGAACGGGAAAAAGGGATGTCTCTGACATCTGCACCGTCCCCTGGGCAGGCTTTGCTTACCTACGAATTGAAGGCGAACAAGGAGCGACAAAAAAGACAAGAAATGATGCAGCAAGGATGGAAGGGTGCCGTCGATGCCATGATGTCGCTGAATAGTGTACGTGCCCTAGGATATCCCTGGATTGCCAGAGATGGAGGTCTGCCAAATGTTCGGTTTCTGATGTTTCCAATTGTGGCACGTGCAATGCAATCTACAGGATGAAGAGGGGCCTTCAATGGACGATAGCGATGCGCTTATGGGGAAAGTTGACCTATCAGCGCTAGATCCCACAGACGACGAACTATTGGATACACCAGTGGAGATCAATATTCAAGGAGGTACGATAAGCAAGCACGAGTATGTCGCTAATGGCCACGGCAGTAGCAATCTATTGTCATATATCTGATTGGTTTTGACCTGTGTCCTTTATGAGGATAGACGACACGGTTGTTGATGGTGATGATCCCATCACGATGGATCATGACTGATTCAAACGCAGATCGATGAAATGCGCTGGGATCGAATTACGAAAACATCGATTGCTAGGTCAGCCCCGATTGACCATGGTGCGACAGAAGTCTAAGTGTTCAGAGACCGTGGCACAGCTAAAGAAGTGAAGATGAGTGGGAAGCGTCCGTGCGTCCGGAACCAGTGTGTCCGGTGAGAATGGCGAATGTAGAAAGTGGCATTAAAGAACGGGTGGGTGAGATGATAGGGAGGAATGAGGAGGGTAGCCGTATTATCTGTGTATGTCTATGGGGCTAGAACGTGTTCGCATGTTACTAGTCCGCAATTGTAACTTTAAAATTTGGATGAGATATTGCAACGCGTTTTCCATCCGTCCAACGATCTGATGATCCGATGATGGTTATCTAATGCCATCTCAGCACCCGGCAGGATGTAGGAAAAAGCGAGAAACGCAATGTGTGGAGTAGAGCATGCCATTCATGTACTTGAAGTATCCCTTTATTCATCCTCAAATCCGTCATCGTCGTAGTCAACGTAATCGTCGCCATCCTCGTCGTCATACTCGTCGTCAACCTCGTACTCCTCCTCCTCCTCCTCCTCCTCGTCATCCACGAATCGGAATTGAACGGGTAAGTTGGCGAACGAGTACAGCAGAATCGCAGCCACGGCCCCAATAATCACATTGCGGGTGCTCTTTTCAAACGACTCGCCGTGCGGTGCGCTATACCAGGACGAACCAGCAGTTGCATCCTCTCCACCATTCGCGCGTGCATTGTCTCGTTCCGCCTGCGCGCGTGCCTTCTTCTCCGCGGTCACGTCCCGCCAGAGCTCGCGCCGACTCCAGTTCAAGCTGCGGTACGGCTCCAGGAACGTGAGCTGACGAGCGGGTGACACTTTTTTCATAAAGCTAGCGGATGCAGCATCGGTACTCCCAGTGCCGACGGCGACGCCCTGGGAGGTAAAAAAATTTTCCTGGTTGTGCGAGTAGTAGCTGGCCTGTAATTGCTCGACTGAGAGCGCACGCGGACGCTTGCTGTCGTCGCTTTCCATGGCGAAATAGCGATCGCGCACCATCTCGGCATGCGTGATCAGTAGTGGCGCGTACTGGTGCACGGCGGCCGAGAGCTGGGGGTCGCCCATGGCGTCCGCAATATGGCCAAACACGACGGCATCCAATGCACTGGGACGTTCACCAAAGAAGAACGGGCTGGTGGCGCTGGAGTTGGAGTCGGCAACTTCGGCGAGCTTGGCGTTGAGCGCCGTGTAGCAGTCGCGAGCGATCACGTAGGCCTGCTCCTTGGTGTGCAAGCCGCTGTCCTGCAGTGTTTTGATGAACGAGATGTGCATCTTCTTGGGCAGCATGTAGTTGAGTGGGAACGGGATGTGCTTCTTCAGCTGCGGTCGCGTGATCTCCTTATACGTGATCGGGTCCACCCATCGGCAGAACAGCTAGATACGCAAGCCACCCCCCCCCATCCATCGGCAGAAGGTTACGGGTATGGTTACGCTCGTTAGCAACATCGACAAGAAGCATCGCAATCCCCATTGTTATATTGCATCACACTGGCATTGACAACTGAATGGGATGCGTGAGTATGTGTGTGTTGCGGCGTTGACTCACCATGACGCGCTGCAGCTTCTCCGTGACCATGCTTCGGAACGCAAAGGACTCGCTCTTGTCGCGCAGCGAGAGTGTGCTGTCTAGGTCGTGGTGGAAGGACTGCAAGTGCTGCACGATCTCATTGTTGGGCACGAGGAAGTTTCCATCGCTGAGCTGCGGCAGCTCGCCCGTGGCCTCGTACAGCGGGTACCGTGAGTTGTGCACATGCAGAGGGAGCGCCGCCATGCGCACGTAGGCCTGCACGGCCCAGGCCGGGAAGAACTGGTGCAACACGAGCGGCGCGCCAAACTCGCGCGACGTGCGGGGCGCGCAGCTCATGGCCGAGATGGACTGCTCCAGGTCGTCGTGCAGCCGCTCCGTCTCTGGTAGCAGCGAGCCGAAGCGATCGCTCGGGAACATGCTGTCGTCCGCCATTGAGCTTGCCAAAAATGCGCCGCAATGATGTGCGCCGTTGATTTCGGCTTTGGACTTTGATTTGATTTGAAGGGGTTCTGGATTTGGGATGGTTACGGTATTGCAGCGCTTCGAATAAGTACGAATCGCGTGGTGGCGAGTCACCCACCAATCAAAGACCCACTTCGAACGGTTGCGGAAAAATTGGAGCTTGAGCGCAGTGAGCATTGGGCTGGTGGTTGATTTGGTTTGAGTTGAGTTGCTTTGATTGATCGATCGATCGATTGGCCGTTGGCTAGCTGTGCTATTGACCTGCGCGTACATCAGCCTCATCCGTATCGCTGGGTGATTGCCTCCTTACTGCCCTGTCTTGCTCGTTGATTGCTTTGAGCAATCCCGCCTTGATCGCGTCACCATGGCGGACACGGTGCAAGTAATGATGGAGAAGATGGTGCCGGAGCTGGAGGACCTCCGCGACAAGAAGCTCTTCACCGCGGTATGTGTTTGGATGAGCCCTATCCATGCGGTTTTACGTTACCTCTATGGCAATACGTATCCCTCCCATGTGACATGGCGTGGTGACTAACGCGCGACTGCTTTGATCGGGGGTCATGTTGTTGTTGTTGTTGCTGGCAGAATGAGATTCGGCAGATCGTGGACAAGCGCCGCGAGTTTGAATACATGATGAAGCGCGTACCGCTGCGCAAGCTGGACGCGCTGCGCTACATTGAGTACGAACTGAACGTGGAGGCACTGCGCAAGAAGCGCAAGCACCGCCTCGGCCTGCAGAAGATGTCACGCAGCGATACGGCCGGACTCAAGCGCGTGCACGGCATCTTTGACCGCGTGCTCTACAAGCATCGCGGCAGCGTCGACCTCTGGCTGCAGTACATCTCGTTCTGCAAGACTGAAGGAAGCGGTCGCGTGCTGGCACATGTCTTCACGCGCGCGCTCCAGTCGCACCCTCGCAGTGCCGCGCTCTGGATCGAGGCGGCCTCGTTCGAGTTTGCCACCAACCTCAGCGTCGACTCGGCACGTGTGCTCATGCAGCGCGCCATCCGTATCAACAAGCACGACCGCAAGCTCTGGCTTGAGTACTTTCGCCTCGAACTGCTGTACATCCAGAAAATTAGGTACGTGGCGTGAGCTGTCTGTCATCATGCCTCGAGGGAAAAGGAACGAACTGACCAATTGGCCATGTCGGTGGGGTTTTGCTGATGGCTGTGCGTGGTGTCGATGACGCAGTGTTCGTCGTGAGATTCTGCAGCTGGATGGCGACGCATCTGACGCGCCGGCCAAGGACGACGGCGCCAGTGTGCTGCTGGACACGCTGCCTGAAGAGGAAGCCCACACGGAAGATGACGGGGACAAGGCCGAGGCCGAGGCCATGAAGCTGGCAGCTGCGGAGCGTCAGCGCTCGCGTGAGCTAATCCTGGCCGGTGCCATTCCGCGTGTGGTCTACGGCAGTGCTGTGGCGGCGATCCCGAACGATCTATCGTTCCGGCTGGAGTTTGTCGCGATCGCTGATCTCTTTGGACGTCGCTTTGGCGCGGACCTGTCACAGTTTATCCTTGACGCGTGCGTGGCTGATTTCCCAGACAGTGCGCAGGTGCATGCCGTGCTGGCGCTGCGTCCATTGGTTCTACCTGTTCAACGACAGCAGTCGTCGTCAGAGGGGGAGACGGAGCCTGGTTTGCCAGAGTTCGATCAAGAACAGGCGGAGCAGCAGGTTGTGGCGCGCTTTGAGGACAGCGTGGCTACGCTGGCCACGCAGGAGATGAAGGAACAGTTTGTGGGGTGGCTCGTGACACGACTTGCATCACCACAGAAGAGCGTGTTCCTCGTGCAGTACGCGGCCAAGATGCTGGAGCAGCTTGCGCATCAACCGGCAGAGCGCAATGACCAGGACAGTGTCTCACCCATGGTCTGTATGCGGTACGTGGACTTTGTACATCGCACACGTGGCACGACGGCCGCGATCTCGGCGGTTCGATCGCTTGTGACATCTCCCAAGGCTCGTGGCAAGGCTGCCGCCTCCGCAGTGCCCCCACAGGCACGCGTGGCGGAGCTCTGGCTGCTGTATGCGCAGCTTGTGCTGCATACCAGTGAGGCGCAAGACGATAATGACGAGGCTACGCGTCGCGCCAGCAAGCGACGTCGATCCGACCCATCCGCGACCAACACGTTTACATCTGCATCGGCTAGCAAGGCGACGACGGCACTGGCCACAGCGCTGGCACTGCTCCAGCAAGGGCTTGAGTGTCTGCGCCAAGATGACTCTGCTGGCGTGGCGGCACTCTGGCAGAGACGTCTTCAGCTTCTTGTGAGTGACCCCCGCACCAGCGACCGCGCGATGGAAGCCGCTTTCAAGGTACATTTGCTCGCTCATTCTCCATGCTGTCGTGACTCCTCTTTTTTTTCTTGATTTTTTTTGCGAGAGCACTAATTGATCATTCTCGTACCTTCTTTTGGCTTGATAGGATGCGATGGCTGCGCTTCCACGAGGTACAGCCCCCTGGTTGGCCTTGCGGGAACAGTTCCTGGTGTGGGCGGCCACCACGCGTCCGCTACCAGCCGTGCGCACGCTGTATCAATCGTTTTTGAACGACGGGCAGCTGCTCCCCACAGACGCGACGCATGCGCTTCTGCTGCGGTGCGTGGCCTTGGAGACGGCGGCGACCGCTGTGGGCAACGTGTCGGTGCCCCACGTGCGCGTACTGTTTGAGAAACTCGTCGATCTCTTTGGTGAGACTCGTGAGGAAGTCTGGTTGCGCTACATTCAGTTTTACAAGGCGCAAGGTGCCTTCGCGGAGGCCAACCGCGTGCTGCACCGCGCGACCCGCCTTTGGCGCGAGTCTCCTCGGCTCGCGCAGCTCTCAGCCATGTAGAGAGATAGCGAGTGAGGCGGATACAGCACACAACAAACACACAGAGAGGATGGAAGGAATGAATGAACGAATAGACCGCGGCGTGCCAGCATCCACATATGCGTATATACAGATAGCCAACCGCTCGCTAATGTGACGGTGTCAATGGAGTCTTTGTTTTTCTGCTTACAATACTGAGATGCGCAGATACACCACACCAATGCGCATACGTCCGTGTGTATTAGTACGTCCTGTGCACGACGCACTCACTGCGCACTGGTCGTGGCGACCATAGATACCCAACATTCATCCTAGCGTACAGGTAGGTAGGCGGGTACTGTAGGTAGCGTAGGTGTGGCTTCCAACGCACTCACGAATCACGAATCTAGCAGAGAAGAGATGCAGGAAGCTACGCCGATTGAGCGTCGCTGGTCCGGTAGAAGAGATCTTCTACCGCGCTTCAAACTGGATCAACCGCTTGGTGCGGGCCTTGTACATGATGCGGTAGCCGCAGGCGCGGCAGCGGATCGGGTCACGTGCGGATAAATAGTTGACGATGCCGCAGTCGCCACAGATGTACTTGATCTCCGGGTCCTTGACCATGGCCACAGTCTCGCGGCTCGGTGCGTTGGGCGCGGGGGTGGCTCCGCCGTCCATCCTGAATCACTCCCTCGTATCCGTAGTTCGTAGTCGTAGTACTCGACTGACCGAGATATGAGGAATGCCAACGCCGAAGACACCAATGCACTCGACTGATGGAAGGCGCCATCTCCGCGCGTCCAATCAGGAAGGCAGCGGATACCGGTTTGGATCCGGTGTATACCGGTATGACGCCGTTTGTGGTTTGATGGCTAAAGCCTTGACAGAAAACACAACTGGCCGTGGGAGCCAATCAACCAGTGCAAGAAGGCCCCGGGCCTAACCCATTTCCGAGTCGAGTTCATCCAACGAAGAAGCAGGCACACGAAGGAGCTACAGCAGCAGCAGCAGCCGGAGAAGGAGGACACCATGGCGACCATGATGGAGGCGCAAATGCCCACAATGTGCGTGTTCCGCTGTTTTTTTCTCTGCTGTTTCTGTTCTCTGGTCGCTGTGTCATTCATTCGATATGGAGGCGCAACGTTTCTATCTGAGGGGAAGGCCACGGAAAGCTCACCGTCGTGCAATGATGCTGATGCGTCTGTGTGTGTTTGGTTTGAATGCATCGATCTGGTAGTCTATGTTGCATGTGCGCAACGCCGATCAAGGCCAACCCGGCCAATATGTGCATGACCTGCCTCAAGGGCCGCGTGGACATCACCGAGGGTATCCCCAAGGAGGTGCTCATTCACCAGTGCCGCGGCTGTATGAAGTGCGTTTTACGTCGTTGCCTTGCTGCATGTTTGCCTCGATTGGATGCATACCCTCACCAATACCCATGGACACTACTGACATGCTCGTGATGTTACACGCTGGGCGCACTATCGTTTTGGCAGGTGGTCACGTCCGCCGTGGATCGTGGCCGACCTCGAATCGCGTGAACTGCTGGCCATGTGCCTGAAGAAGATCAACAACCTCAACCGCGTCAAGCTCATTGATGCCAACTGGATTTGGACGGAGCCGCACTCGCGCCGACTCAAACTCAAGCTCACGGTGCAGAAGGAGGTGTTTAGCCACATGATCCTGCAGCAATCCTTCGTTGTGACCTTTATCGTGCGCAATCAGCAGTGTGACGAATGCCAGGCCTCGTTTGCGAACCAGTCGTGGCGTGCCGTCGTGCAGGTGCGCCAACGCGTGGCCCACAAGCGAACGTTTTTCTTCTTGGAGCAGCTTATCCTTAAGCACCGTGCCCATGAGAAGACGTGCAACATTGAGGCTCATCCGGATGGAGTCGATTTTTTCTTTACTGAGCGGAACCATGCGCTTCGCTTTGTCGACTTCTTGCGGGAAAGCGTTCCTATCAAGTACGTCTCTATCCGTGTTGTCTATGCGATGATTTTTGATCGCATGGGGCTTCTTCTCGGACGTTTCTTTCGTGAACTATCCTGACGTGGATGTCATTTTTTGTTATCTTTTTTTGTTAATGTGATGGTAGACTCAAGACGGCCAAGAAGCTCATCTCGGCGGATAACCACAGTAACACGCACAACTACAAGTTTACGTACGCGGTGGAGATCGCGCCTGTGTGCAAGGATGACCTCGTGGTGCTGCCACTTAAGCTGGCGCGTCTACTGGGCAACATCTCGTGTCTCTGCCTTGTGCAGACGGTCACATCGTCCATTCACGTGATTGATCCCTTCACCACTCAAACGTACGCGCCATGCATTCCTTAGGAGGTTATGACCGAGTGTTTCCCACCCTGTGACTAATTTGGTGACTGGATTTGATTTTTTTTCCTTTGAATTTGTCCTCTACAGTGCGGAGATTGACAATGAAAAGTTCTGGAAGTACCCATTCCGTTCGATTCGCTCCATCAAGGCTGTAACGGACTACATCGTGCTTGACTCTACCCCCATGGCGCTGCCCAGCGGCGGGGGTCGACCCATTCGCGTGAGCCGCAAGACGCGACTCGCGGAAATGGAAATCGCACGCAACGCCGATTTTGGTGTAAATGACACGCGGTTCCAGACTGTGAGTCATTTGGGTATGCTTCTCCATGTGGGTGACACTGCACTTGGGTACGATCTCACGTCGGCCGTGTTCAACGACGCCGACCTCGTGCCGCTCACGCAGGCTGGTGTGACGATGCCGGATGCCGTGCTGGTGAAGAAGCAGTTCCCCCGTCGCATTCAAAAACGGGCGCGTAACTGGAAGCTCAAGAAGATGGAAGGTGTGGAACAGAGCAACATGCGCGCCGCCGATCTCGCTAAGGAGGAGGCCGAGTACGAGCAATTCTTGGACGACATTGAAGAGGACCGCGAGATGCGTATGCAGATCAACTTGTACAAGAAGGATGCGCAGGAAGGACGAGAGGGTGCGGGCAATGATGATGCCATGGATGAGGAGGAGGATGGCGACAACAATGCACCGGCCATCCCGTTGCACGAGCTGCTGGACGACCTCACATTCCAGGAGGAGGCTCCACAGTTGATCAGCGAAGCGGAGGCCAACCTTGCACCAGCCTGGGAACTCGAGGAGCTATAATTGATGCTCACTGCCCGGTGCAGTCCTTGGGATTGCGTTGTTGCTATCTCTCTCCTAGACCGAGTGATTGGGATTTCATGCCGTCCGTTGCCTTTGAATTCTTCATGTTTTATTTCTTTCGAATATGATCATTTTCTTTTTGGTAATTGATCGCATATCGATTGTTGGCTACTCTTTCACATTGACACAGTACGTACGACCTCCTCAGCTAGATTCAACTGAGCTATATGCCTCTTTCGAGCTCGCATTAACCTTTTTTTCTTCACCTTGAGAAAATTCACATCCATAAAGTCGTGACTTCATAGAATGGAGCGCCAGACCATAGCTATCTCTTCCGGTCCAACTGGTAGTGATGGTGATCGCGATGTCGTATGACGGTCTCTCTGCACGAGATCGACATAGTTCCTCAATGTCGCTACATTGCTGAACTCCTTCGGACCAAGAATCGTTTGAAGCGATTCACATGTGCTGCTTAGATGGAACGTGCCATCAACCACGCAGATCACATGGATCTTGTTGGCAAGTTCGTCCACGAGCATGTCCTGATGCTCATTCAAGAACTTGCAGATATCATTGCGGGCCCACTCCACTACCCAGCAATTTATTTGCTGATCGCGTGAGAGATCCTATTGTACAGTGGAACTGGCATTCCAATGCCTTCATCTCTTGGCCCGAAAACAGCATCCTAACTGTAAGTACAGACGAAATAGTGGTTCGCTAGTCATGGGTGAGACAACCTTTGTTGAATACTTCCGATCGAATACGTACGAAAGCATCCAATTGTCCACTTATCCCACGTGCTATTAGTACACTTTTGACTGTGCTCCAAGTGTAAAACGTGAAGATTGGAACCCTGTTCACACATGTGGAGGTAAACCGTGGGCCATTTGGATCCCAGAACATGTTGTCGGCATCCTATATGTCGACTATCAAGAACTTTGAGAAATCCACCGGATCTAGAGCAATCCTTCAATGCAATACAGTGTCGGATGCGCATTCCCTTACATTCAGAATCGTGTCCCTTGGAGATAACCACAGCCGCATGTAGGAAGGCGTCTCGCCCGTAGAATTGGCTCAAGAACTCGCTCTTCATTTCCACGCACTTTATCCACTCGTCATCACTCAGATTCGCCGTATCCGTGACCTGTGAAGGGACATTCAAGCGCAAACCCACGTTAGTGTATTGCAAGCAAAACAATCTACTAGGCGAATGGGTAGAATCCACCCAAGCCAGGGATACGACAAAATGTGCACGGTCTTGATTGTATACCTGGTCAGTCGTTAGACCGACCGTCATCGTGTCAACACTTTAGTGGGCAAGGTTTACCAGCACTCGGTTCCGGTGCTGATTGCCAGTACGAGAATTGGGATCGGGGTCGTTCATATCTACCATACATAGTCATAGCGTTCGGTAAAAACATTGCAATGGAACCAGAAAAAAGCTTGACTACCGGAGTACTTTGATAGTGATCCTTACCTTCGTGGAAAAATGCCTGAGCGTAGAGGCCGGCCTTGAAGGAAGTCATGTTACTGGGAACAAACGCGAGGGTATTGGGGAACAAAATTTCCCTATCAAACTCGATCACGTTGCCCGGTAGAGCACCAGCGACGTCCGTGGGGAATCGAAGCTTCCTCAGGACAATGACCGTGTGGAGCCGCGATTCTGGGTCACTTAGAGGTGACAAGAAGAGCGTCCCCTTCCCTGAGTACATCACGCGAAATATCACACGGAATCACTTGAACGCTAGCACAAACCCACCGCACAACAGCATCTGGAATGAGTTCACGAATTCGACCACCCTTCCAATCTGGTTATCACCATGCTTCCTTGCCGTCGGATACGCAGAGAACGTTTTCTGCGGTAGAGACGGGTCCACTTCTTCTGGCACGCGGTTCATGGATTGAAGTGGTCTTGAATACTGTCTCTTTGCGTCAATGCAAATTGGATAATGGTGATGTCTGGCTGTGCACCTTTTGCCTCGCCCTCCATTCTCAATGCAACCTCCACCGTTTACCATAGTCGATGTGTGAAAATCCACACAGTTTTTCTCGTGGTCAACGTGTCGTGCACCTTCCTGAAGCGCCCTCCTGCCGACTCAAAGCTACCATACGTTGCAGCACGTTCAACCCACTTGCATGAGAATCATCGAATTAATCACGCAGATGTATCGGAAAGGCTACTGCAATACATAATGTGGGTCATGACAATGACAGGAGTAAGACGGTCGGTAAAGAAGATTATGCACTGGTCACCCCGGTCTATGAACAATTTAGAACTCCATCTTCCAGGATATGGCCAGAGCGCAAACCAACTTGAAGAACCGAAAGTGAACTTCGTCAAATAGTCCGATTTTGTTTTCATTTTTCGCAATCAATCGCCCTATCGTCTGTCAGATACGGGTTTTGTTTCGGATGATCTTCCCAGCCAGGTGATTGCATGCACCATATGTATCGTCCACGTGACTGTTACCTGCACTTACGTGGCCTCCGGAATCTGCCAGTTCGAGGGCACGGGGCCAACATCCTGAATGACTTCGCGGTGGCACGACCAAACAAGCTTAATGGCCTCCGGAGTCCCGATGCCGCCAGCGTTCGGATCACCTGCGGGGCCAAACCAATGGTTCTGCGGGGCACCGGTGGTTCGCGCACGGATTCCACTGTAAGTCGTGCCGTTCACCGTCTCAGACAGGATCTTCTGCTGGAAATGCACGTCGTTTGAAACAACGGCCGCCGTCAAGTGCGCGTTCATGCGCTCAAGGGCCTCCAGCACCTGATCGACGTCGCCATCGTCGTAGTCAGTCAGAACCTGGAAAGGACCAAAAATCTCCGTCGTTGCCAGAGCAAAGTACTCGGGTTTGAGCAGTTCCTTCAGTGGCACATAGATCGCGGTCGGTTCAATCGCGCCATATGCCTTGGGGACAGAGTGATTTTCTATGTTTGCAAAATATTGAATGGGATAAAATGTTAGTGGAGTAGCAAGGTTACAAGGTGAAGAACAACTATTAGCGCACCTAGTTCCTTCGCGCCAAAGGCAACGCGAGCACCCGGGATCTTCAGTAGGTCCTTGGCATGCGAAAGCATGCGTTCCGTGGTGACTGTGAGTACTGGGCCAATGGTCAGGTCCGAAAGCTTGCGACGCGCCGCCAACTCCGTCAATTTCTTTTCAATCCCGGCGTTCACCCAGTTCTTGTGCATGAACAAGATCGACTGTGCCGAGCACTTTTGACCCGAGCAGGCGTATGCATCCTGTGTCATTTTGCAGCAGTGAGCGGGGAGTATAACGTTAACGAAATATACAACCAGCTTGCGTCGTGCCAGAGAAAAATCGTAAGCTCATACCTGATCGCACGTCCAGGCGACATAGTCAAAGTTGTCCACATCGGGGCCAAGAATCTGAATCATTCCATACGACGGTGAAGTCAGTGTCACGAGCGTTCCCCATATCTTGTAACCCACCGCAATACGATGATTCCTACCTTCCAATCAAAGCCAGCATCCTCCAATTTGATGCGGCCATGCAGATCAACAGCCAGCTTCTCGGCCACAGCGGACGAGCTACCAACATCACAAAACATCATTCGATGAGAACGCGATCCAAATGATACACCAGTCTACGGCATAGTAGTCGTTTCGTACCCGGTAAACAGCGTGTTGCGCGGCTTGACCTTCAGCAGCAGTTCGTTCATGACCCGCCCATCCGAGTGGATAAAGTCCACGTCCGTGGAGGGCATACCGCACTCGTGGAACATGCGCATCGCCTCCTGCATGACGATACTGACCTTGGAGTCCACCTTCATCAACACCTTGTTGCCCATAAATAGAGCGCCAAAGAGCTGAAGCACCGGGATCTCGAACGGAAAGTTGAACGGCGTGATAAGCGCAACCGGTCCGTAGGGCCAGCGGTATCCATTACTGGTCTGCCCCATGTGGTCACCAGGCACACCAAACGAGCGCGCCAGGAAACGCACTTGGTCCCCTGAAAAGTTGTCTAGGAACTTTTGCGTCACACGTACTTCGACCGCTGCCTGTGCGTAGCTCTTGGGCGACACACGCTGAATGAGGCGAGCGAAATAGTCCGCCACCTCTGGGTCCTTCAGCATCGTACCCGCCTTGTTTGCCACATCTCCGTACAGCAGGTAGCTAATAGTCGTTGTTGTACGCAAAATTGATGTAGCATAACAATCTGTCAGCATGTTTTCTTTCCGCGCCGCAGAGCAATCTGATCCTCTATTCGCTCGGATCTAGCATCATTACACTGCACGCACCGTTCGACGTTCTTAAATGGGTTGTGCAATCCGTGCTTGGGGCACTCTGCCATGCTGTCCACAAACGGTTGCAGCTCGGATGACTGCGTCGCCGGCATGTGCAGGAACTCTTCGCCGTTCATCGGGTCCAGCACCGTCTCCGTCTTGCTCGACGACACCCACTCGCCATGCACTACGTCCATACCATCCATCCCATTCCACTCCTCGCATTAGCCTCATCTCACCCAGCATCCACCTTCTTCTCCGCTCGAGGATCTGCCTGCCAGCCAGCCAGCCAACAACACGGAAACGCACCCAGATTCAAGCCCTTGCCCGGGTTGGCGCCGCTGACCTTGGCCGGGTCCGTGGTCGCCCACGACGGCAGCGAGGCCATTGAGCGCGACATGCCAGGCGTGTGGCGCGCACCGCCCGTGATGCCACGTGCGAGCGCAGTGCGTGGAAGTCTCCACATGCCAATACGATCTCAGAGGTGATGCTTTCTTCCTTAGCTCACGTTTGGGAAATGAGTGAAAAAAATGAGTGAGTGAGGTAAAAGCCACTGGTCGCAAGCGGTAATCCACGTACGCGGGCGGGCCAAAACCTGGCGCAATTTGTTTGTGTGAGGGAGGATCCTCCTCTCTGTTGAATGCTCAATCTTCAAGTGGCAAACGATATCGGGTGGGAGGGGGAATTGTCTCATACGAGTATAAACTAACAGAGGGATGCGTTTCTGTGTCAAGTACCGCAACACACATTGCCAGCGTGAGGCGTGGCTCATGGGACCACAAATCATCGCATTTGATAGGGTATGGTAATATGCGGGTACAAACCTGGCAAGGCACTTCCACTGTCTCGGACATAATAATATTCGACCGCTCGGAAACTTCAACCTTCACTGGGTAGGATGCCATTTGTGTGTGACGCATGCATTCATTGCCCGACTCACACAGCCAAACGAGATGCAGCTCTACTCACCGTCAGTGCTGTGTACTAGTGCTATGTGCTGGTGGTATTGCAAGAGAGAGAGCGCTGCGCTCACGCGCCAATGCAGCCTCGTCGTCTTCCCAGCGGGGGAGAGAGACGTATCCACTGCGATTGTGGAGGTTGGTGGAGGGGCGTGCTCGTCACTGTCGCTGTGCTTCACTCGCGCTGTCGTCGACGAATCGACCGGGGGAGAGAGAGACATTGCCCACGCGCTCGTATTGCTCTGCTTGTGCTTGTTTTCTTTGCTTTCGTATCTTCCGATGGATACATATAATTATTCCTACTGCGTTGCTGTCGCGACCCCGTCCGCTGGATCCATGCGCAACGCGTCACGTCGTATAGCGCATACTACTTGGCCACTTCAGGGATATCCACGACGGCGTTTCTTCGACCCACGGCGCCTTTCTTGATCATTTCGTCCTTGCTCTCACCCTCCAATTGGTTGTTGCCGCCGGCGTCGTCGTCCTTGGTCGCCGCCTTCTTTTTGTGCTCCTCCTTGCCCGGATCCATCGTTGCTCCACACCTGGCCGCCTCACTCGTTGCACCCTTTACTCGATCCACAACAGCAGCGCGCAGTGCGTCACCGCAATCACTAATGCACCAGCTCGTCACCGTCGTCGTCTCTCCTTTCCGCCCTGCTCTTTCGTTCGAGCCAAAAGGCTTCAGCCTCCACACTCCCCGTCGTGTCGTCCGTCTCGTGCCACCGCAAGTGCCTGGGCTCACGGAGAAGAGAAGGCGCCAAATCCGCGCGGAAGGAAGCGGCAAAATCCACACGGCAATGGACGCGCACTGACCTTCGTGCTCCGAGCGCAGTGGATTGTAAGTAGTAACCAACGCGACCGCCACACCAGAGACCAATGAACCTGCCCTTCCGTGCAGTGCCCCCCCTGTCAATGCTTAGGGTCACAGCGCAAGTAATCTTCCACGCAACGCCCCACGCGGCGCAAGAAATGGAAGAAAAGATACGGTACAGTACTTACGAGCCCTGCTCTAGATTATTGCCCGCGCCATTCCAACGAAAGCAACCGCCAGCCAGATGGCTGGCAACAAACGCCTATCATCACGACGACCACCACCACCACTATCTCTACTCTGGCACCCAAGAGCAGAACACACAAAGGAAGCCCAGCACATCCTCTTTCTTCATTGGCCAAACGTATCGGCCCCTATAGCCAAGCAGGCAGTCCAAAGAAGAAGGTCGCACGTGACTTATTCGAACGGTCGCCGCGAACGTCCCTCACCTCACCTCACTTCACTCCTCCACACACACAAGCAGTCACTAAAGTCACGCTAATTTTAGACGCAAAGGTGCAACAGAAGCCATAAATTGTCGCATTGCAGAATTCACTCATTTCAGTACAGTAGCGACAGAATGCACGCATGTTTGAATGGGCACCTACAGTACGGCTGCATGCTGCGCGAGGATTAGTGCACAAAGGCGTGGACGATGGCCTCCTGCGTGCGCGCCGCCAGCGCGTTCAGCTGCAGTTGCTGGGCCTTATCCCACATGAGCGAGCTGCGCGGATCGCTTCGTGTGGTGCGCACCTTGTGCAGGTCGCGCAGCGCCGTCGTGTCCCCGCTCGCGACCACGACAAGGCACGCGTGCTCGGGCAGCGCGGCGCGGATGTCGGTAACGTATCGCGTCAGCTCGGCCCGCGACGCGCCACGGGTGCGCGCCCACGTGAAATGCGGCGGGAACCCCGTGGTTAATTGATGCACCACATTGCTCACGACCTGTGGGTTCTGTTCGCATGGAATCGTGCATGCCGTGCCCGCCGCCAGCGAGCGGCAGGCGCGCATGCTGTCCACAATGAGGACGGATTTCTTGGCCAGCGACAGCTCGTTGATCACCTTCTTTTGGTTGTACTCCTGCTCGATGCGCGGGAACGTCGGTCCGTGCTTGATCTTGAGCTGGGTATCACGCAGGAAAACGCAGCACAACCGGAGACCCAATGAGTGAGTTTTTTTTGTTGAATAGATTCAAGAAGGCGCACGAGGTTGGCATGGACGTACCTGTGCGAGTTGAAGCGTAGCGACGGCATCTTCGATGCTGCAGTGGCCGTCTGTGCCAGTCTGAATCGCACGTTTCAGGTACATACTGGTGAGGAACCGCAGCGCTGATCGAAACGGAGGACCACGAGGATGCGGGTAGAGCACGGTCGTATCAATCACGCGAGCGTGGGTCATGCGCAACGCCAGCAGGTCGTTCTCAATGGAATGGCCTACCAGGATCGCGTTGGCCGGCACGGCACGCAGGAATTCTTGCTGGACGTCGGCCAATGAGGTTGTGCAGCTTTCCATGATATCATACGTGATGCCCGAGTATTGCGTGCAATAGTCCACGATCGGGTTTTGTGGTCGAACAAACTTGTCAATCAGTACCTGTTTGTGGACCAACAACAACATCCATGTGATTGATGAGCATGCTTACAAGAGGGGGAGGAGAGACGACCAATGAGCAGCATAACTGGCGGTACTGGACCGAACCTTTTCATTCGCATCGATCACTGTCAGACGCGTGAGCTCTACACCTTTGGTGGTCTTGCACATCTCGCAATCGATCGCCAGCAAGAGCTCAGCGGCGGTGCGCGTCTCACCCTTCGGTAGCGCCACGGTCGACAGAAACCCGGCTGTTGCCGGGTCTGCAAACGGAATACTGGGCAAATGAATTGGCAGTTCCTCTCTGCTGAGCACGTAAAAGTCGGGTGGTAACTTGCTTGCGTCTATCAACACCATCCAGCGGTCATGCCATATTATAGTTTGCGCTCATCAGTAAATGTGGTAGCGTACAGTAATCCATCCAGTCAGATCGATGCGCCACAACTGCAAGACAGTACCCGCCCTACCGCCATGGGATTTCTTGAACTTCTTGATCTTCTTCTTGATGGCCTTCTTTGCCGCCTTCTTTTCATTCTCGATTTCGCGCATCGACGTGGGCATGCGCAAGAAGAGCGCGTCGCATCGCGGGATACTGTCTCCCTCGCCGATCTTGCAGTGCATTTGCGCACCGCCGGATACACCTAACAGGAACGGTGGTGGCTCTGCTGCGTTACTATCGGTTGCTACAGTAGCAGGCTTCGTCGTATCTATCGACGATGGTAGTGGTATTGATGAGGATGCATCATTGTCTTCCCTGTCATCAACACCAATGCTATGATCACTGCCGGGAGATCGAAAATCTGTCACCTCCTCACACACTAGTAGCACAGTGTACTTGAGCTCGGTTGCCATGGTCTCCAAGACATGCTCCAACAGCAAATCGCGAACATCCTGGGGAGTATGGTGTATACCGGAGTATCCCGTCAAGGGAGGAGGAGCCCAGCGTTAGCATTGATTCGCTCGGGCGGTATCATCGGAGTGGGGAACCACGTACCGCCAACGGAAAGAACTGGTTCTTCTTGGTAGCTGCTAGCTCGTCAAACTGGCTGCGCAGGTGCTCCACGCCCACTGCGTCCGAGACAGCGCGGCGCTTGACGCCTGCATGCTGCTTGGTCGTCGCCGCCGTGACGAAGAACGGTGCTCCAGCCATTTGCATGCGCCGTTGGAGTGTCTTTTGCCTGTTGGTGATTGCGCTTCGCTGTCAACGTTTTCATTGGCCAAAACAACGGCCACCAGGACCGGGTTGATTTGCTGATTGGTGATAAATACTCACATCCGTCGTTGACAACGACGGGTGTGAGTGGCGCTGCCACTGGCACTGGCGTTCACTCACAACTGGAAATGACGAAATCTTTTGGCGTATCTCGCTGAGCATCCGGGTGGAGACTTGAAGCGGGTTGTGTGGGCAAGCGGAGCGGTCGTGCGGGCTCCAGTGAGGCAATGGCGGCGTGTGCGTGTGTGTGGGTCTGTGTGTGTGTATTTGCGTGTGTATGTGTACAGCTAGGGTTTTGATGCCCTTGACGCGCAGGGTATCGTCTGGTATGGCTGCGTTCGAGTGATCACCAATGGTTTGGCGAAGCCGTTGTCGTTTTTCGGGACCCCGTGCCCCCCATTGTTCTCCAGAATCTTGATGGGAAGCTTTAAGGCACTACCTTCTCATTGTAAGGGAGAACAGATAGAAATGCTCGCTGTGCCTGTTCGTGTTGATTTCTCGATGTGCGCTTGCGAGCACGGATCACACGGACAGCGCAGTCTGGATTTTGCAGGTGGCGTGGGAGAAGCTCTTTCCCATTCGCTCAAAAGGCATTTAGCACATGGGACAGTCTGCTGTCCGCTGGGTATTGGCTTATGGAGGGTGTGTGTGTGTGTCCGTGATCACGGTCAAGGTGTGTGTCCCCCGGTCTACATTTGCTTGCGAGGTGCATGCTCAGTTCGGCAGCGCGGAACACCTTCCAAGTCGGCTGGCGCTGGCCATTCGCTCTGTGCGCTCTTCTCTTTCAATCCGCAGACAATCTCCCCATCTATCGCAGCTGTGACGCTTCTTTCATTTCTTTAGTAATCCGATCCAGTTGTCCAAATTTCCCAATTCCATGCAGCGCATGCAGCATGGGCGCGGAATGCCGCATTACATGTTCCATCGGAGTGCGATGGTCGACGGACATACGCATTTATGTTGCGCGTTTAAGTTGCAAGAACCATGTGTACATTAATGCAACATTGTGGATTTTTGACATATTCCATCCAGGACGGTAATGGGTATGGCGATGGCAAAATTGCTCTCATCATTTTCCACCGACAGCTCCAGCTCCAGTCGTATTCGTGATGCGGTTCCGGGGCACGCTGGCCAAGGGCGCGCTGGACGTACTGCTGGATCTGTCGCTGGCATTCACGCGGCTCAGCGCCACGCAGAGTGGGGGAGGCAAGAGCAACTGCGTGCTCACACTCTCGCCCGAGCACCTCGCAGTCGCGCTCAAGTCCACGAGCGACGAGCTGCAGTGCTTTGCGCAACTACAGAACGCGCGCGTGTTCCATGACGTGGTGGTGCAGAGCCGCGCAGACAACCACATTGGGTTCCTCTGTGACGTGCGCCACCTGCACCACGCTCTTCTCTCGGGCAAGGACGGCAGCGCGGTCATGCTGCGCCTGCTCAAGCGTGACGGTGCCTCCTTCTTGTGTCTGCGGACTCGAGTAAGATCTAACTATTGCATAGGAATCAAATCCATGGCGGCACTATAGAGCAAGGCCGCGAAACTGACATTGGCATTCGTGTGTGTGTGTCTTGTTTTTGCTTTTGCTTTTGCTTTCAGGCGGTGGATATCGATATCGTGCAGAGCATTCCCATCCAGGTCCTGGCCATGAGTACGGTGGAGCACTACCGTGAGCCTAACGTGCCAGCACCGCAGATCGCACTCGAGATGCCACCGCTGCGCAACCTTCGCACGGTCGTGGACCGCCTGCGAGTAATGCACAAGACGGTCACGTTGGAGGCCAGTCGCCGTGGCACGCTGGCGTTGCGCATTGAGACCCACGCGCTTACCTTGCAGACGCTGTTCGCCCATCTGAGGCACCGAGACGACCTGATTGACGACGATGGAGGTGACGACATGGATAGCAATGGCGCCCCACCGCAGGCACACGACCTGGACCTCTCAAGTAGCGTGACAGTGGATGCCAAGGTGCTGAGTAAGGCCATCCTCGCGGACGGAGCCACCACAGAGTCCGTTCTGGGTTGTACGTTCCATCTGCTTGTTCGCGGTTCTGATGGTTGGCATCAAACAAAGAAAAAAAACTAACACAAAGGTATCCGGTACGGTGCTGATGGGGCTTGTTGCTCGCGTGTGTACGGATGACGAATGTGCAGGTATCACAGATAATCGCGCGTTTGTTCTGCACTCCATCCTGACGGACGCCTTCGGGTCGTTCACGTGCTACCTGCCCGTCTTGACCCTCGACGTCCTCTAACAAGGAACAGACCAAGCACATGGTCAGCCTGGATCACAAACTGCTGTTGGACATGCCCAAGAAACGTGTCTCATGTCCACTCGACTACCGCTACGTTTAGGATTACACGCCACACGGTCAATAGATTATTTATCCCGTGCCTCGCGAGCTCCTCCCTGCTCTCTCTCTCTCTCTCTCTCTCACGCTCTTGTCTTTCTGTTATGCAGTTCTCTTTCGCGTGTTTTCGAATGGCACTTTGGGATAATATATTGAAGGGGTAGTTTACATGTGATAGAGCAAGCGAAAATCAAAGCAAGCCTTGGCTACCGATTCACTGGCGTCGCATGTGGCGCACGCCAATGAGAAGGATACACGCCCACGCTCCAGCCACGATCCCGATACACGCGTACCCGACGACGGAGCCGATGCTGTTGCCCCCCGAAGACGTACTTTTGCTTTCTCCGGTCGCTGGCTGTACATCGCCCTCTTGTCGCTGCGCGTTGCCTCCCGAGGCACTCTCCATGGGCGACGATTCCTGCTGACCTCCGGGTGGCACCACTGTTCCCGTGGACGCATTCGCATTAGTGTTGCTGCTACTGCCACCCCCGCTGGCGTCGCTGCGTGCCGCCAGCTCTTGCAGGAGATACTCGAGGTGCTGGTGAATGAACGGCCCGAGAACGCCACGATTCGCCACATCGTCACTGTAGGCCGTATACTTGCGGTCGCTGCCGTGCTTACCATCCCCTCCCGCACTGTAGTGCACGCCGATGATGTAAGTCTCCATGCTCGTGTAGCGCACCAGCAGCGGTGAGCCGGGGGAGCCCACTCGAACTGTGTCGCAGTCGTGGTGCAGCATGAAGCGAGGGCCACCAAAGCTCACGGGGAAGAAGCACGTGCACTTGGCAAACCGCAAGGCGGCACCGGCAACGCTGGTAGTGGCGTCGTCGCTAAAGCCCACCATTTGCACGGGCGTCTCGGTGATTGCGCTGTCCAGATCATTGAGCGTGGGCAGTGACAAAATGCCGTGCGAGTCGCCCAGGGGCGTGTCCAGCTCCAGGATCACGTACGTGTCACTCGACCAGTTTTTCCAATACGCTGACTGTCGGTGCACGCGAACAATCCTGGCTGCCGCCTGCTCAACATGGTTCGGACTGTCCTCGTCGTCGCCAAGCGCACGACGCAGCAGCCGACGGTGACGGCGAGATGGTGCGCCATAGGCTACGCGAAACTCGGCCATCTGCAGGTCTTGCTGATCCACGCCACCGGCCTTGGTCAGCACGCAGCTGGCCGCCGTGACCACGAGCGTGCTACTGATGAGGGATGCCGTGCAGGCTCCGTCCTTGCCCCAGTAGAGCAAGCCCACGGCGCTGTATGGGTACAGCGAGGTGTCACTGATCGCGCGGCGGTCATCCTTGCCAAAGATGGACAGCCGACGGGAGCTCTGACTCAGTAGATGGTCAGGGGGTAGCGGCTGCATATGTGTGGGAGCCACATGCGTGATCATGGTCTGAAGTCCCGAGAAGGAGATGGCCAGAAGGGCACCACCGGACAATACAACGACGATGCATACTTGAACAAGCGAGCGAACGGCGTGGTGCCACCGCGGTCGCGAACGAGACCGGACTTGTTCCGCTGTGTGTGCAGGAACCTCTGCTGCGAGCGCGTGGCCACTCATTGCGAGTGTCGGGAAATCAGCAACTGACTCGCCTGCTCGCCTGGGAACGCATGACGATGGTGACGGCGATGGTGGTGATGATGGTGACGGTGGTGTCAGACCAACTCCAGTCCCCAGGTCCTGTATGGTTACACGGCCGACGACCGAAGATAGCATCGACCTCAACATCAACATCGAATTGCCTTGCAGGGCACTGGTACGACGCGTTGTAAAGGCCGCAAAGGAGGTAGTTAATTTGGCGCGCGGTCGCTGCATGGAAGAGCACGGTGCGTGGGGCTCTTTTGGTTCCAGGGCTGCGCTTTCCCCGTGGGATGTTGCGCTCTATTCCTGAGGTTTGCTGCAGGTTGGCAGTACCTGTCCAGACGCTCCCACCGTTCGCGTTTCTCACACGAGGATCACTCTCTCTCTCTCTCTATCTATCTATCTATCTATCTATCTATCTCTTCTGGCAGCGGAGTCAATCAAACGTTTTGGTACCAATACAGCGCTACGTACTCAAGTCGTCATGCACGACTTGAAGTAGATGTCACGCCGGATGAGCTCATCCTAGGCGAACCTCACACCAGACAAAAGGTGTGGGTAGATGGTTGGGTGCACATGCACACCATACCACCTCTACGCTTGCCAATGACCACGAGGGTGGCATGGTAAGGCCAGTAAGGCCAGTAGAGATGGTCAGGACAGTATCCAATTGGGGAGTACTACGCATTCAAATCTCGCTGTCAGTGACGACATGCGATCTTGCATGGATCCGCGTTCCAGAAATATGCGCAGCGTCGCAGCGGAACATCGATAGAATATTCTCGGTCGCAGTCGTGTCCAAGATATTCACTCTTGCTCATACGACCGGATAGACGCCAATGCAGAGCAATGAGAGGGCATTTCAGGAAGATATGCATATTGGAAAGGGCGTGAGGATCATGCCATTTGCGCGCCACCGCGGTGGATAGATAAGACCACCACGCGTTGGACAGTGTCTGGTAGTGCAGAGGGTGAGTTGTCGCATGATTGCGGGCAGATATGACGATGGGTTCACGCGAAAAGTATGATGATAGTGTTGGGTTCTTTATTGGGCTATGGGGTGAGAAATAAGGCCAGTACGCATGCGCAGGTGGGCAATCGCCGCTCTGGATAGCATAGATAAGACCGATAATGGGATGAATCAATCAATGCTGCCATGGGTATGAAGCGCCTGTATTATCTTGGTTGGTAGCAACATGGTCCGCGGCTGATACAGCCACCATGACTTCGTCCCGAGCCTGTCCTTCGTACATTCCAAGCAGCTAGAGTGTCCGCGTGTATCCAATCCCGGGGGTGAATACGCCAAAGTATGCAAACGCTAAGATGCAGGTGTACATGGCGGTGACACGCTACGGCAATCGTTGCGAGTACTAGGATGGCCGAAGTTAAAAGTAACATGTGGCAATAATTCTTCCATGGTCTCCACCACAGAGATACTGACACGCCGTTCTGTCGCATATCGATAAAGACGACTGGGGTCTCAATCGCTATGACCACATGAAAACCCGTGGTAAGCGAGACAGCTTAACCGGAGATTTTGGTGAAATCCTCGAACGAATTCCATTGATTAACCTGTAACCTACACCAGGCCAGACGGACTATGCCACAAGCGCAAGGTAAATGCTCTGTTACTTCCCGGCAAACGCAAACATATCCGTAAAGATTGCCACAAACACATCGATGCCACGCAGAAACGTATCCTTGTGCAAGCACTCGTTGTGCTCGTGAAGCATGATCTCCGTATTGTTCATTGGCGAGAACCCGAGTGCCGGGATGCCGAGCTTGCGCAAGTAGCGGCTGTCAGTGGCCGCTGGGAAAACCTCGGTCTCGACCTTCGCGCCGAATTTCTATACAGCAATCACGGTCCATTATCAACCCGCTAATCAGCCTACTGCAACTTCATCGTGTCCAAGTGCCATACTCCCGTTTTCGGTGCCAGTACCAGCACCAGTGCCTCAGCCATGGCGTAGAAAGGGGGACGTACATCGCAAGCACCCTTAAAAAGAGTCCACCACACATTCGTGTCATCCACCTTGGTGGCGTAGTGCTCCCGCAGTGGACTCGTCTGAGCTGCAAACTCCCACGACACGCCTTCGGCAGCGCACCATTCATTCAGCATGTTCTAACACAAGAGCACAAGCACGGTCAAGAGCAAAGGCATACTTAAGTCGTGGGCATCCAATGACTCAGATCGCAAATACATGCAAGCCGCACCTCGAATTCTTTCACGTCCATGTCAGGTGAGATCCGGACGTCAAACCCAGCCAATGCCGTCGTTGGGATGACGTTCAAGGCATACATCTTATCGCCACCAATCTCGACCCCGCTCTTGAGCACTGTGAGGTTAATGGTCGTCACGTCGCCCAAGTTTCTTTTCTTCATATCCCCATGCTTGCAACCCGGATCCGCGTTCAGTGCCCTCTCTTGTTCTTCACGAAATGCGAGAGCCTATTCAACATTCGCGAAAGGTGTAAGGAATAGAAGTTGCCTTGACCATGTCCAGCCCTCCTACGAGAACGCGTACCTTGTTGCAGACGGAAATGATCTTGGCTGGGGCCGTGTCATTGATGAAGCGGCTGCCGTGCCCAGTTGGACCCTCCGCCTTCACGTAGAACCACCACGGCACACGCTCGCCGTAGAACACCGTGTAGGCGTCTCCAGGGTTTGCCAACCCTTCGTCAAATACGAATGCTACCGGCTCGATCGCCTTGAATTGCTCAGAGGACAGGAATGGCTCCATCCCATCCACTCCACCAACTTCTTCATCGGGAACATACAGCAAATGGATATCGCGAGCAGGTACAAACCCACTGTCCTTCAAGCGTGCAACGGCTTCCACATACTGAATGCACACGCACTTCATATCCTGTGTCCCACGTCCGTAGATGGTGCCATCTTCCAGTACTTTCGCCTGCACGCCAGAATCCAATCTAAAAGTTAGTTCGAAGTGGTAATAAAGTGACCAGAATTGCTTGCGCGCACGAAAACGTACGTCGAAAGGATCGTGCGTCCACCCTTCAATAAACGCCGGCACCACGTCGTAGTGCGAGTTCAGAATAATTCCAGGCAACGACGGGTCTGTTCCTTTCCAAGTGGCCTGTTCATCGTTACAGGTTATTGATTGAGAGGATAAACAAGTACAGGTGGCTGGACAGTGTACAAGGTATAGCGCAATGTCGTTGATCACGCACCAACACAATTGGCTTGTCGGTGAGCACCTCAAAAACCTCCACAGACAAACCGACTGCACCACATGTAAAATCAGCATCGCGTTCAAAATGAGTACTGTACTGCCTTCGCATCTGGTCACATTGCCATCAAAAATCTCAAGTGACACATTTGATTACCTTCAGAAAGATAAGCGCGAAGCCATTCCGCGCACTAGAGAACCCAACCATCACGCCACGCGTGACCCCACAGTTAGCAACAGCCCCATTCCATCGGCCCCCTGAATTCAAACCCAACTTCCATAATACCTGCTTGTACGAGCCCTCTGGACCTTCGCCACTCACGGTCCGGATGCTCAAGAGCTCCAGGAACCTCGTCACGGCATCCTTGCGTGCAGCAGCCATGGTGTTCTTCTCTCTGTTGGTCAGAACTTACTATGAGGGATTCCTTTTGCTGGATCTGGTCTGAACACGTCGTATATGGTCACGTGCAGCGTTATCAACGCCGAGCGTTGCGAGGTGCAAGTGAACAGTGCTAGGGCGAGCGGCCCACCTGAATGGGCCATCAGACCTGGTGGCCCACTTCTTTGGGCCATTTGTCACATCAAGACCAACAAACATGGGCTCACGGGTTCTGTTTGTTCTCCATGAGTAGAAGCAGATGGCTCTACATACACACCCGGGCCTTGTTGATTCATCATCAACATGTATGGATAGATGTTTGAAGAAGTACCTCGTAATCCGCACTGTAGACCGTCATCAGCAAACACGTAAAGCTGCAAACACACACAAAACGAAGTGAAGCGGTTTCCCAACGAGTTACCCTTACGCAAAGCGCATTCACTATGCAGCTCGGCGTATAACGTGATCGAAATAATTGAGCAGTCAGTCTCTACCCCGACCGAGTGAAAACCCTTTGGTTTCTCGACATTTGGGAACTTGGGGATACACGTCGACTGCAATATCGCACAACACCTGAAGAGGTAAAAACAACACAAAAAAGCGCAGCAGAGAACATGTATTGTATCTATCCATGCCATGATACATGAGAGCTTCCCGTTGATAAAGCTTGTCCATTGGAACACAACTAAATTCAGTCTTACAAATGCCCAGGCAGACGTCTACTCCTTTCCGGCATAGGCAAACATGTCCGTGAAGACAGCCACGTAAACGTCAATACCACGCATGAATGTATCCTTATGCAAACGCTCGTTGTGCTCGTGAAGAAGCACCTCCGTGTTACTCATTGGTGAGAATCCAAGTGCCGGGATGCCCAACTTTCGCACATAACGACTGTCGGTGGCCGCTGGGAACACATCCGTTTCGATTTTGGCACCGATTTTCTGTGAAGGAAGCATAGCGAATTAATGATCTTGGTGAAGCTCAACCAGAAATACTACTGCAATGATGATTTGGCAATGAACTTACGTCACAAGCACCCTTGAAAAGAGTCCACCAGACGTTCGTCTCATCGACGTTGGTGGTGTAGTGCTCTCGCAATGCGATAGTTTGCGGGGCAAATTCCCACGACACTCCTTCTTCCGCGCACCATTCGTTCATTAGATTCTGACAGTAGAGAAACGAATGGACGTATACACAACAAAGCAATAACCCGCATGAATATGAGTTTCGTCAATGACCTCGCGTTTCACGCAACTCAAACACCTGAACTGGGCAACGAACAACGCACCTCGAACTCGCTCATATCCATATGCGGCGAGATGCGAACGTCAAAACCGGCCATCGCTTCAGTCGGGATCACATTCATGGCATACATTTTGCCCCCAGGCATCTCGACACCACTCTTGAGAACCGTGAGATTCACAGTCGTCACATCACCCAATTTTTTCTTCTTCATATCTCCATGCTTGCAGCCCGGATCCGCGTTCAGCGCTTTTTCCTGTTCATCGCGGAACGCGAGCGCCTGCAAATATGCAATTATTAGAACACCGCCAAAAGTGTTAAAGACAGACAACTTCACAATCCTCCGGACATCCTTATTTTAACAAGCCATACCTTATTGCAAACAGAGATGATCTTCGACGTGGCCGTGTCCTTGATAAAGCGACTGCCATGTCCAGTTGGGCCCTCGGCCTTTACATAGAACCACCAAGGCACGCGCTCGCCGTAGAACACCGTATACGCGTCTTCAGGGTTTGCAAGACCTTCGTCAAATACGAACGCCACAGGCTCGATTGCCTTAAACTGCTTCGAGACAAGGAATCGTTCCATTCCATCCACACCACCAATCTCCTCATCCGGGACGTATAGCAAGTGGATATCGCGAGCAGGCACAAACCCACTGTCCTTCAAGCGTGCCACGGCCTCCACATACTGGATGCACACGCACTTCATATCCTGCGTGCCACGTCCGTAGATGCTGCCGTCTTCCAGTACCTTCGCCTGGAAGAAGAGGATCGCCATGCCGACATACAAAGCGTTAGCTTCACTCAACACCGAAACGCCCCGTATCACAATGGTGACGTACGTCAAAGGGATCATACGTCCACGATTCAGCCATTGCCGGCACCACATCGTAGTGCGAATTCAGGATGATTCCTGGTAGCGATGAGTCCGCTCCCTTCCAGGTAGCCTGACGACGACGGTTCATTGCAAATATCCAATAAGAGTGACAAATCGGGTAAGAAAATTGCTTGCATTTCCCGCACAGACACCACTAAGAACGCACCAGCACAAGGGGCTTATTGGGTAGCAGCTCAAACACGTCCACGGACAATCCGACTGCATCGCACGGTGGTGCGAATCAACATCGCAGACATACATCCAAACAAATCAGTCTAACGATTCCTCATCTTCCAGTACCGCGACTACTGTAGGAATACGACTCACCTTCCGTAAGATAAGCACGGAGCCAATCAGCGCACTACACAATTCCAAACCAAATCCAAGCAGCAAGGCAACACAAGACACAACACGCATCGGAACTCCGTCAGTAGTGTGATTGCTGGGATAGGATGCCACTCAACCAAGAGCCTAGCAACCTGTGCTCCTGTGCTGATCCGCCCAACCCCACCTTCTGGTACGCGCCGTCAGGGCCTTCACCGCTCACAGTGCGGATGCTCAGGAGCTCCAAGAACCTCGTCACGGCATCCTTACGCTCGGCCATGGTGCTTTGTCGATCTGTGTCTTCGCTTCAGCCAGTCTCAGTCTGTCTGTCCGAATGATGCTTTTTCGTTGTCATTCCATGACAATGAAACTACGCCTCCTTCTTGGTTGCGAGTCAATACCGGTATTGAGGAGGTTTAGCCTTGTCTTTGAGGTTTTACGCGCACTGCATGCATCATCATCGGTATCACTTGGTGTGTGCGCACTCCAAAGAGGATGACGATCGCGCGCCGCACACTGCGTCGCCGCGTCGAGCATGAGATCGCCAAGCGCAAGGGCTCTCGCTTCATCACCGCCGCATGGCCGCTGGAGCAGGGTGCAGTAGCAGGGTGCAGTGCTAATGGCAATGACAATAGCCGCGAGCTGGCCGTGCAGACGCAGGTCAAGGCCATGCTGGAGCAGCGCCGCCTTTTGATCCCGAGCGCCTGCCATCATTGCTACGCGTACACGACCATGGATGGACTCGGGTATTGCTCGGATGACGGCGAGCCGCACGGCACAGCCGGCAAGCCCATCTTGTCAGTACTGGAGCGTGCGCACCTTGTGGATGTCTGCGTGGTCGTCTCGCGGATCTTTGGCGGCACCAAACTGGGCACGGGCGGTCTGATCCGCGCATACGGAGCTGCCGCGCAAGAAGCTATCGACCACGCCGAGCTCGTCGACACGGCGCCGTCGACGATGCTGCATGTCACGGTGCCCTTCCGCCACGTGGCGCTCGTCAAGCAGGGCTGCACGCGCGTTGGCGCCGATATTGTGTCGCAGGAATACGCTGACGGCGCCACGTTCTCCATCCGTGTGCGCGTGGAGCGCGTTGAATCGCTTGCCGACTTTATGCAGTCGCAATCCGCGGGCGCCATCCAGATCACGGCGCCACAGCAGCCGCCAGCAGCAGGCAGCTAAGCTAGGTAGTAAGTAGTTGTAGAAAATAAGCAGTGACATACTCGCCGTCGCGGGGATTTAAGCGTTAGTCGATTACTCGCCCTTTGCTCTGCTTCTTGATGAGCGTCAGCATGTCACCTGCATTCCGAGCGAGATCACGCGTGTACGTGGTTCGCGTGGGGCCATAACCCTCCGCCCAATCATATGCGGAGGAGAGTTGCTACTTGAGGGTATCTGTCCATTGTTGCGATACCATACCGATCAGCTGGTGCCGACAGCAGGGTACGACACGTAAACAGTCGCGTACGGTAAGGCACCCATGTGGGTTGCGCGTTCAGCGGACCTCCCCCTCCATTTGAAGGGGAGGTCAGCAGGGTTTGAGGCTCAAACCCTGGTGGGCTTTTGTTGGCAACGGTAACCCCTCGCGTTGCAACTTGAGGTCGGGGTACGGTACTTTGCCGGCCATCAGCTGGAGCAAGTGCTTGGTGGAGTGTTTTTCGCACATCATCACACTGAATTGAGGCCACGCAACTCGACGGCGCGAACCGGCGAGAGCGCAGCGCACGAACAAAGGGGAGCGGCGCAGGAAGAGCAGCGAACAAGCCGGGCCATTGCGCCAGTGACTGATTGCTGGGAGGGAGAGCACGTGTGTGGAGTGGGGAGGAACCATCATTCCCCATTGCCTTGCGGGTGCGCTGCTGAACAAAAGGAGAAGGGGAGCGGAGATACACAACCAAAGGAGGCGGTGAAGAAGCAGCAGGGATGGCGGAATCGCGTGCGCCCGTGCTGTCGACAGCATCGGTGCAGGCCGCTATCGATGAAGACTGGGAGGAGTGGTCGCCCGAGAAGGGCTCCTTCGTGCACCACATGCTGGCCGGCTCGGCCGCGGGGGTCGCGGAACACGTGTCCATTTTCCCCATTGATACCATCAAAGTACGTGTTTGCTCTAGCAACTAGCCACCAGAGAGGGTGAGCGTGAGAGAGTGAGAGTGAGGGGGCTGTGGGGGGAGTATGATGTGGGAGGGTAGGGAATGGGTGGACGGTGGTTGTGAGGGTCGGTTGTTCACATATGTGATCTTTTTTTCTGATGTAAACCACACGATGACGACGACAATCTTAGACGCACATGCAATGCCAGCGGTGTCCGATCAATGGGAATAAGATGTCACTCTCGGCCATTGAGACGACCCGCCGCTTGGTGACTGCCGAGGGCCCGTTGCGATTGTTTCGAGGTAAGCATAGCCGCTGTGTCTATGTTTCTAGCCAGAACGCACCGACGGCAATCGAAACTTCCATTTGCGGTGGACAGTGCGCATTGTAGTTTTTGGTACTGACACGGAGAGGGCTCGTGTCTGTTTGTCATGTTGGCAGGTGTGAGCACCATGCTGGGTGCAAGTTTGCCTGCGCACTCAGTGTATTTCTCCGTGTTTGAAGCGGCAAAGCGCATGTTTGGCGCTGACACGGCCAATCTCACGCCGATCGCATCCGGTACGAAGGATTGGAGGCGTGCCTTGGCTGCTCTTCGTGTAAAACACTGCCAACGAATTTGCAAGCCGGAATACTGACGTTATGTGTTGCATATAATGTGATAGGAACCGCTGGTGTCTGTGCGACTGTGTGCCACGATTTGATCATGACCCCCATGGACGTACGTGCGCATGCTATAGGCGTCTGTGTGTTTGATGGTATATCTGAGTGCGTGTTGGATTCTTCCTTCTGCGTGTCTGTGTGTGTGCACTTGCATAACTACAGGTCGTCAAGCAGCGGTTGCAACTGGGATATTACAAGGGTGTCACTGACGGTTTGAAATCGGTACGTATTTCAACCGGATTCCGCTGAAATGAACTAGCGAATAAAAAATCTCTGAAGTACTAGTATGACTCGCGCGCTTTCTGTGGTGGTGTGCTTTCATTTATATATCAAAACGAAACAGATTGTGCAGCGAGAAGGTGTTCGCGCACTGTACCTCAGCTTCCCCACCACGCTGATTATGAACCTGCCGTACAGGTACGGACACGCACTTGCAAAGAATTGTTTGCAGGGTACAGCGCAGGTGCTGACCAATTTACTTGTCTTTTGTCTAGTATGATTATGGTGTCGGCGAATGAGTCTTTCAAGAAAGTGCTCAACCCAAGTGGCGAGATGAACGTGTCTGCGTACATCGCATCGGGTGCTATGGCGGGTGCACTCGCGGGTGTGCTCACCAACCCACTGGACGTGGCCAAAACGCTGCTTCAAACGCAGAGCATGCAAGCTGCAGATGTCTCGGTACGTTTTCCTTTGTCGTGTTTTGCGTAACATTTTGTTCGTTTTAACACGGACCTCCTGTTCCGTTTAGAATGGCGGTGGCGGAGTGCGGGCACCGTGCGGAAAGAAGCTGAAGCCCCGAGGGGTTCAACTTACCGTCCCCGAGTCGTGTACAATCCGGAATTCTACCTTGGACGCAGCGGTACGCATTCATCGTATTCTATCCGGGACTCGCCTACGCACTCACTCCGCCAGCCATTCAATCACGCGATGGAAGAAACAAGAGCGAGATGCGCTTATCTGTGTGTATGTGCTAATGTTATTTTTCTTTATGATTTGTTGGTGTGTTTGTCGAACAGCAACCTGTGCAGCAATATCGTGGCCTTGTGGATGCGTTGGTGAAAATTCGTGCGCGGGAAGGATACGCGGGTTACTTCCGGGGTGTCGGACCGCGGTTGTTAGTGCATGCGCCAAGTGTGGCCGTGTCGTGGACGACGTTTGAAGTGCTCAAGAAAACGCTCGATAGATTGGCCGAGGACGCGTAGAAATGGCATGTGAATGGACGAAGTCGTGTTGAGTTGGAACCTGTGGTAGCAACAGTAGAAATGCGCCAAGTGCTACATAGCGAATTGAACATGAGGCAGAGAGTGTGTGAACGAGCGGTGGAGATTCGAATAGAGCAACACTTCGTCTGTGTGTGTAAGCACCTCATCACCCCGTTGAAGCGTGAACTCTTAAACTTCACAAGCATGAAAATCGAAAGAAAATCCAAAAAGGGATACAATATATAGAGATAGCCGCGTACCAATTCCCACATGAGTTGGAAACATCGCCCTCTCCTGTAGCAAGCAATCATTTCTCTCCATGTAGTAGTGGAATGCAAATAGCGGATGAGCTTTAGTTACTATTTCGGGAGTTCGTGCGTGGGTGCCACATACCAACAGCAACAGCGTGGAAGGCAACGGATGTAATGAGCAAGAGATACCAACAACTATTCGGCGTGTCCTGTGGTCACAGCTTTCAAATTGGCGCTGTTTGTGGTGGGACTTACCAAGACCAAGGTTGTCATGAAGGCCGCGTTTTCGATCACGCACCGCAAGAAGGTGCTAATCGCTCAGTCGAATGACCAATCGATTGAGCCACTATCTGTAGCGCCCGCTGGAGAAGGCGTACCAACATCCAATGGTACTTTAGGGGGGAAAAGTGACGATAATCGTGAGAAGGTCATTCAACCGTCGAGACTCGTTTCGTTACCAAGCGGATCTCTGTCTTCCCTGGCCAAAGAGCGTCGTGCCCCTGTGCCATCAGCTGTACCATTGCCGTCCACGCCATCGTTATCCACGGTAAATGCATCCGACGATCGTACAACGGCAACACTCACACCGTCCGAGCGACGGCACAGAGCCCCGCTTCGCTTCCTGCGCAGAGTGATGCGATCGAAGTCAGACAGTCTCATCCGCATCACGCCTGTATCACGGACTGCATCTGTTGGCGGGCAGGGCCCCAGCGTGAGCCTGTCATGTGAAATCCTGTCGGGGATGGAAGAAGGCAGAGGAATGAACGAGGACTGTGAACGTGGGTTGGAACTAGAGGAAGACGTTCATTCAACGGTAGAGCGTGAGGTTGGCGCTCAAAAGCTGTATCCCGGTGCGCAGCTGCTCCATACCCCGAACAGCTCGTCATTGCAAACTATCGAGTACAAGTCCCACGGAGAGAACGCATACTTGTGTGGCATTAAGGAGGTAAACGACAACGTCGCTATCGCCAGTGACGTTGGTCATGCGCAGGATGGTGTGGGTGTCTCGAAAGAAGGGACTGAAACGACAACAAGCTTGGGCAATTCATTCCTAAATGCCTCATTACAGTTATTGCAGACCCAAAGCGAGACAAAACAGAATGTGCGCCGCCTGTGGGCTGCCATGCAACATTTACACGCCAACCAAGAAATCAGTGACGCCGCGCTGGACACACTTCATGGTAAGCTGGTAAACATAATGAAAAGTTTAGCCATCGAGACAATGGAGGGTGTCCGGCACCTCAAAACAGGGTACCTCACACTAGTGGACGCTCCAGCGTCGGTGCTAGCTCCACCTGCAAATCGGAATCCAGCGTCAGCGACTAGAGCTCTGCTCTTTGGGAATACCATCAGTAACCCCAATACTGCCACGGTAAATCAACAGGTGTGGGTCACCCTCTCCGAGGAGCAATGCCGTCTTGAGCTGGCACCACCCACTGCATCGTCCCCCATCGGTAAATCGACAAGCGCATCTTCCCCCATTGGGCAATTCAAGCTCCCACCGTCCATCTCGTGGCTGCTCAGTGATCCAGCCACACATAGTTCACAGCAACAAGAACCCAAAGCGGTCAACCCCACGACCATCAAACTGCAGGGCTGCCACGTGCGCCATGTACGATGCCCAGTCAATAACACGGAGAATGGTATCAAAGGTAACAACGTGTGTGATACGAAACCTCGTTTTCAAGTGCTTGTCCCGACTCACGAAGTGCAAGAACTCACCGGTAGTAGTTGCAGTCCAACGCCATCGCACGCGATGCGTTTTAGTGTGTTTACCTTTGAGGTCAATGCGTCGGCTGAATGTGAAGAGTTCCAGCGACAGCAACACGCTGCAGAGTGGGTACAAGCAGTGGATCGCGTTTGCATGCAACATCTATACGCACTTGAGCGCCAACTCGCGGCAGCCCACTACATGCTGCCATTTTGCGAGCTGTTGGACCAGCACTTTCCTGTGACCGTCCCGCTTACGTGGCTTCGCAACCGCCTCGAACGTATTCCAATGGCATCGCATTCGTCGACGTCGTTCCCGTCTGCGTCATCTTCGTTACCTACTGCAAATATGGCATTAGGTATGACGGTCCACGAACGAGCAATGTACCACCAGCAACAGATCCAACGCCGATCAAGTCGGAATCTGTCCATGGTGCAAGTGATCAAAGACCTGGAACGAGACGAAGTACTTGTTGACCACAAGCTCCTTGTTACAAACTCTACCTCGAGAAATACTGCTTCTGCTAACAATCTGAAATCAGCAAGTGCAGCATCCAACGAAGATAAAAGCAACGCCAGCGTAACTTCCAACGTGAGGCAAAACAGCGTGACCGAAATTGTGCAGTACTTGGTTGCCAAAGCGATAGCTTTCACGCAGATTCGTCCAATCGTGGCACCTGCAGCAAGTAATTCTTCTGCAGCACCATCGCGTCAAGTAAAACACACGGAGGCTACAATCCTTGCGTTTGTGGAGCGCGTGTTGCGCGGAAGCTCAAGAACGCAAAGCGGCGGAGATATCTACGACGCGATCAGCTTTTTCTGCCACCATCGACACATATCTGTATGCCCCGTATCGCAGGATGCCTTCCCTGTGCAGCTCAACGTGATTGCTCCCCGCCAGAGTGGCACCAATGGCCCTGACGATGGTGATGCTGTTTTCCACGTAGAAATTCAAGTAACGATGCAGTTTAAACTGGTGGAGCTCATGGAGGAGACTTCTTTCTGTGCCATGTCGACCACACCGCGCGAGTGGGCCGTCATTGAAGGTGTCCTCTCGCGGCGCTTCACACTCGGGAGAGTGTCGGAGCCTGGCACGATCACACTAAAGTATATCCCCAACGCGGACAATACGGGCGACAGCAACGTGGGCTGTCTTGACATTCCGAGTGAGTAGCTAGTGACCTCAACTTGAAATATCACAGTTGGGTCGTTTTTGGTTTTGTGTATGTTTCAACCATTTTCCACCACGGTCGACGACATGTGGGGATGTACACAATAGCACGCGATTTGTGAATGTCTGGTTCTACGAGCAGCCACGAATAACTTGTCCGAGTGACAAACGCACCAAACAATATCGCGATTTTTCACCTCATATTTGGAAACACATTTCCAGAGCCAGGATCCAGTGTCGTTGCCCTTTGAATCCATTACTTACCACTCAAGAGCTAAGATCCAGTGCCGCTGCCTATCAGATCCATTATCTATCGCCAGATCGTGATGGATGCGTCAACAACACCCCCCGCCATATAGAAGTACAAGCAAATGACCGGTACAAGATGTAAATTTGAAATCCACAGCAAGGCCTTGTCACCGTCATAGTCTTCGAATGTTTGGGACTTTGTCCGAGTTAAAGAAGCTGGGGCAACAAGCTTGTACTTCCATCTAGGAACCGCGGATTCACCTCCTCTTCGTCGTCTCTCTCGCTGCCAGAGATCGAATTGTCAGTGCTTTCGTCGCTCTGTCCGCGGCGATTCGGGGTGACGCTCGCTCGGCAAAGCGGGCAAGACCGCTCTCGATCAAACCACTCCATCACGCATTCTTCACAAAACACGTGCGAGCACGCGAGTTTCACAGGTGTGTGCATTGCGTCATAGCAAATTGCACAGTCCGGCTCCCCCGTTTCAATCAAATCTTCAGTGCTTAGGTAGGTGGCATGCTGGAGTCCGTGTGACGCGAACGAGCGAAAAAGGCGGAGGAGAATTCGACCATGCGAGCCCACCACGAAGCTCTTCATGACGATATAGACAAATGTAAGCACGTTACCCATGAGCGGAGACGAGCAGAGCTTATAGTAGCTGTACCACGGAATGCTTGCATACGTGGACCGCACCATGATGGAAACCAACTCAACGATGCCATATAACTTGCGCTGCAACACCATCATCAACACCATTCGTGTCCCAAAAAGAGATGTGTTCAGATTTTGGATGCCACACAAGATTAAAAAGAATCGCACGCATGAGACCCACCTTCCGTCTGTAGAATGCCGCTGTCGACCGCGAATCCTTACGACGTTGCTCCTCCTCGTCGGCCTCGTCAACAGAAGTAAACAACCCACTAGATCCTGACCCATTCGGTGCGGCGGCTCCTCCACGGCGGCGGCGGGACCTCGCACAGATACTGGAACATCGTTCGGCTTTCATCGCTACAATCGCCAGTTTCACTATCACACTCAGAAAGCGAAGAAGGAAATCTAAACCCAGCAAATCCTCGTTAGCATCCGTCACTAGAGCTCACTAGTCCACAGTCCGCAAAGACAAATAGACACGCATATAAACGCACCGTTCACGAGCACAACAAAGACAACATCCCACAGCAAGCCACTCATGTCACTGGTAGATGTCTGCTCGGAGTTGCCTTTCGTCTCACTTGCATGAGGTCCCACCCGGCGCGAAAGGTGATGCAGCGGGTTCACGTCACCGGCGATGGCGCTGATCGCGCCAATGTGCATGACCGCCATGGCCAGGATCCCGCCAAGCTGTGAGAGGCTAGCATTATCTTTGAGCGCGATCTGTGCGCATACCCGGTGGTCCAAACCAAAGATGGCCACCGTGCCGCAAATGAACACGAGGATGCCCGCCGTGTGCTGGTAGGCCAAGTAGACTAGGAAGAGCGCTAAGAACGGCAGTGAGTGGTAACCCCTGCGCACCAGCATCTGTAGCTCGTGCATCGCTGATAATTCGTGATGCTGGGATGTGTCACTGTCACTCCTTCTCGTACGCGAGGCGGTGGGCTCGGGAAGGTCACGCTCACTAGGCTCTGGATCCAGCGGCTCGGTCATTTCCGGACCAAGTCCGGCATCAGGCTCCTCGGTCGTCGACGGAGCCGTGATCGTGACCCCTACGGGCTCGGATGCTGATGGGTATTCCTCGTGCCGCGTCGTGGTGCCAGGGCCGGATGTGTGACGTTGAGGATCCCCCGACTCGGCAGTAGACCCCTCTGACGTGGCACTTGCCACCGCCAGTGGTGGGGAGGCGTGCACCCACTGGGGCATCTGCGGAGAGAGTGCGCGCATGAGTCTTGAGCCGATCGCGCTATCTTCACGCGTTGGGCCGAGGGGGGTGGTGTGCATCAGTGGTGCCGTCACTTCCAGCACGAGGTCGTCAGTAGGGGCTCCGTCACGATCGCTCCCAGTGCCCACCACTCCACGATGGAGAGCTCCGCTATCGTGAGGTGTCGTGGGGGGCATGGGCGCGAACTGAGAGGAACTAGGGCGAACACACGTAGATGCTGATTTGGACTCACGGACAAACGAGGTATACCCAGGACTGTATTAGTGTATTGGGATGAATAAAAGGCGGTTTTCTATTTAGGACGAATTGGGTAGAATGAGTAGACCACAAACGCAATTACTAAATCAATGCGAAATAGTTGTATTGTGAATTCTTGTGCTTTGCAGCTATTTTGGCAATCCGGGGTCCGAAATCCGGAATACAGGCCCAGAATTAGATGCTGAGTCCGATATAAATCTATTCCCAGTCCGATTTAGAGAGATGCTGTTAAAAATGGCCCGCAATAGCAAAAAAGGGCAGTTTGGCCGCTTTTCAGCCGCATAAATGACTCGTGTACGAGAAAGGGGAGCATTCACACAACAGCAAATAGAAACATCCACACGATGGCGACCACCACGAGGTGTGCAAAATGCGCGAACGGTGATCACCGGTGCATCGTGGACTGTGACTATCGTTGTCAACACGCATCAACGCCCAACGTCAACAGATCTATAGGCATAACATGCCGCATCTCCGGCATGGATATTCACATTTGGCTGGATCCGTTTTAGAGTGTGAGAGTTTAGGCTGGAGCAAAAGGGTCCGTGAGGTCCGAATTAGATCAACCTATCCCTAAAATTGGTCCGATATCAAAAGTGAGCAGGTCCGAATTCGGGTTGCAAATCGGAGGGCAAAATACTCCGTCCCAAAAACGTTTGTGCGATCATCACTCTCACCTGTCCCGAAACAATTTGTGCAGATTGCTGATTTGACAAAATGCACGGTGAGTTTGTTTATGATTTGTTGAATTCATCCGAGTTTTGATCTACCGGCTAGGTTACGTTTGTGTGGTCTGCATACAGCATTGCCAGTGCCCAACAGCCACCACAGAGCCCTGACATGAACGTACTTGACCTAGGCCTATTTTCAGCACTCCAGGCTCTACAGCAGACCAAACGCATGGCGACAGTTTCGGATATAATCCAGCCAATGAAGGAATCGTTCGGCGAATTGAAGAGTAAAACAATGGACAACAGCTTCGTAACGCTGATGTCTGTGATGGAGCGGTGCCTCGCGGATTGAGGTAGAAATCAGTTCTCCGTGTCACATCTCAAGAAAGAGTTGCGCCGCAGAAAAGGCGAGAGTATACGTTTTTTGGAAGGCTCCAACGACGCGTACGAAACAGGATTAGCCGCCATAACCCATATTAATAACGATGGGTCTTTTTTCATTATTGTAGGTATGGCAAATTGAAAACTAATCATTGGTCGAAAGTCAACGAATATTCTCAAATCAAAACGCGATAATTGCTGGGTTTTGTTCTGCGAATTTCTGAAAGAGAACTGATTGTTTTATTGATTAAATGCTGCTGCTAGATAGGCGAAATCGTAAGGCGCGTGGTAACATATTTCATTTTGATGAAGTATGTTCACAGCCCCGAAACCGGCACGAGGAATTTTCCCCTACAAATATGATCACACATTTTGCTTTTTAAAATCTCTGTCAAGCTTTGATTTTGATCGTTTCACGCACGAATCGAATATTCTGACTTTGGGATTTCTAGCTCACCAATCAGATACGAAATTGAATAAATACCCATCCCGTGTTGAACATTTGAAAAGCTCTGCACAAACTTTTCTGGGACGGAGGAAGTACATGAAACCCACAATCCATTGAAATTTGCCAAACGAGGGCGGTTTGGGCTGACGACTGAAATTGCAGCTCATCCACCCATCACCAACACGATAGTCGCATTGGTCGAAACAGTTTCTTAAACGCCTATTGATTAGTTAATCGTAAACCTAATCCCTCCTCTCCCCATTGGCCACTAATTGAAATGTCTGGTGTGGCACACATGACGGATTTTGGTCTGCAATGCCGGATTTTACAGTGGTCGACATCGTCGAGGACGCGTTTTGTACTAGCTCAGTCAATTTGAGAGCAATCATGTCACGAGGCACCCCCGGACACAGCACCTTAGCAGTGGAAGCTTGCCTTCTCGCGCGGTTCACAACGCGCCGCTTGTCACGCACGCCCAAGTCCAGAGAGAAAGGAAAGAGAGACTTGGGTGCGAGACCGTAAAATATGAACTGAATAGATTGGTAGTTATTCCCTAACTATCTACCTCCTAAATCTTATAGCCTACCTGTTCTGTGACATGAGTTTAGCAAGGCCTGATGTAATGAAATAAGCAAGGTACGGCTTCGGCCACACGACCCTCGTGGAGTAATCACCCAAGGTGGTAATCATCCTTAGTGTGGTCCACACTGTGTAAGGGAATTGACCCCATTACAAATCACCACCAAACTTCCAGGGGGTCTAGCTATTCGATTCACGCCCGTATGCGCAATTTTAGAAGCAGCATTGGCTAACCGAGGCGCAGATCCGCCCGTTGCAAATTCAATCCCCGAAACCTAGGCCGTTTCAGCCAATCAGATCAATGGAAATCACCTCCGGTATATGATGTATTTTATAATAACATATCATACTGATTATAAAGTAGTACGGGTAAGGAGGGTAGTGTTTCTCTAAATCAGGGTAGCACTGGCACTCAAAATAGACCAGTAACACCTCCTTTTCCTCGCAGTAATCGAGTGGAATGGGAGCAGGATCGTCCTTCTGCATTCGCAGTGGGTATCACGTCATGAAGAAAGCACGCTGGGAAGTGGATGACAGCAACCAAGCGAGGGCATACGTCAATGAATGCTGTGGGCGATCACTGACGGAGGGCGAGCGACTGGATATTCTAATGTTCCATGCAAATCTACGCTGTGACGGCCGATTGATTCCTATTAAAGAGTCCGTGACAAACAAGATAGCAAAGTTGTTGGAGCGGTCTATCAAAACAGTGGCGAAGGTGTGGTCTGACTTCCGCGCCAATAGTAATATCATCATGTCATCGGCCCCTGCAAACCGCCAAGCACGCTGTTCAAAACTGATAAATACAACAGCAATGCAAACTGAAGTTCGCAAATTCATTCGGTCTCGATCTGAAAAACGAACCCGAACGACAGCTAAAGACGTGATGGTGTTCTTGCAGGAGCAAAAGTTCCTAATTTTTGACTCCCAAGACGATACGAACAACGCGTCTGCATAAAAATTTGTTCAACGTTTCCTGCGCGGCGCGGGATATGGTAGAGGAGAAGCAAAACAATCGTCTCTGAAACTATCCGTGAAGCACGATATATATATATATATATATCCATATGGTGACAAACAAACATCTATAAGGTACGTTTCGCTACGCTGAGTTTGATAGAGATGAACAACGCTGGCACCTGCGGGTGGGTGTTTGTTTTGGTAGAGATCCAACGTGGTGACCATAAATGTCAGCGTTGGCA